>JAXGGA010011928.1:0-40626 GCA_038373865.1 Uloborus plumipes | reverse complement strand
AAAAATACTGATATAAGTATGCAATACGTATTGCTTTAGCAAGTTATTTTTTGTTTACCTGCTAATTGTTTTTAGTCACCACAATCGGGTCTCGTTAAATCAAGCACGCTTGAATTGAGTACAAAGGTCCTTTAGAGCTCGTTTTAACAAGGTTCGACTGTATATTAGGGTGGTTCAAAAAATTTTTTTCTGGTATGGACCAAGGCGGACCCTACTTTTTTTACATTTATGTATAAGATCCCCCTCCTAAAATTTCAGCTCCCTACTCTTAACGGAAGATGGTGCTCAAACACCCTTCATTTTTACGCTTTTTTGTAATTTTCACAATTTTTGAGTTTTTCAGACTAAAATGACCATTTTCTTGGAAGAGATTTTTTTTTCAATTATTCTCATTTTCCAACGCATAAATATTAGTTCAAACAATGGGAAACTTTTTTAATCGTTTGAATCTATTTTGCAACACCTTTGATACAATCGATTATTTAGTAGATCGCAGCATACAATGTAGATTGCAGTACTACTTGTCTGCAATAGGGTGGTTCAAATTTTTTTTTTTTTTTACTACAGACCAAGGCACACCCGACTTTTTTTACATTTATGTATGAGATCACTCCCCTAAAATTTCAGCTCCCTACTCTTAATTGAAGATGGTGCTCAAACACCCTTTATTTTAACGCTTTTTCGTAATTTTTCAGAATTTCCAAGTTTTTCAGACCAAAGAGACCATTTTCTTGAAAGAGATTTTTTTTTTCAGTTATTCTCATTTTCCAAAGCATTAATATTAGTTCAAACAATTGAAACGTTTCTTAGTCGTTTGAATCGATATAGCAACACCTTTGATACAATCGATTATTTAGTAGATCGCAGCAATGTAGATTGCAGTACTATTAGTCCACATTAGGGTGGTTCAAAAAAAAAAAATTTTTGCTACGGACCAAGGCGCACCCTACTTTTTTTACATTTATGTATAAGATCACTCCCCTAAAATTTCAGCTTCCTGATCTTAATGGAAGATGATGCTCAAACACCTTTCATTTTTACGCTTTTTCGTAATTTTCACAATTTTTGAGTTTTTCAGACTAAAGAGACCATTTTTGGGAAGAGATTTTTTTTTCAATTATTCTCATTTTCCAATGCTTAAATATTAGTTCAAACAATTGAAAAGTTCCTTAATTGTTTGAATCAATATAGCAACACCTTTGATACAATCGATTATTTAGCAGATCGCAGCGTACACTGTAAATTGCAGTACTACTCGTCTACATGTTGTGCTATGATTTTCAAAACTTACGCTTGCCAAAATAGAATTGTGGAAGAGCTGTGCAAAATGTTTTTTGTTTTTAAAGTAGTGGGTTGCGGAGAAAAAAAAGCAAGATTTAAAGTTTTAAACTAATAGTGCTAACAGTATCACAAGAAGAATGAGTTAAATTATAAAAACTAATTGCAAAAAATAAACTATTGTAGCTAGTCCGGCATAGAACTAATCTGAAATTTAGGATTATTAGATATTTACTTCATGCTTGCTTTGGCCATCATATTCCTCACAAGTTCTATTCTTTTTAATAACTTTAAAGCGAAAAAATGTTTGACAAAGAATTAAACAAAAAAAAAGTGTTGCATATAGAACTTAAACAAGAAGTTCTGTCAAGAACTAAACGAGCCTACTTTCCCGTACATCGACATCGGCATTCTAGCATCTGATCATTATTCTCTTGATTATCTAAGACTAAAAATTATGTCAAACATACCTTTTTAGCACTTGAAGCTGATTTCTAAAAGCAAAATATACCCCTCTCATCAGATGAAATAGACACATAAAAAGTAAAAAAATGAATAAATAAAGTTTTGTCGCACCTTTTAAAGAATGTAACTGTTACAGTTCTTCCGTAGAAAAATTCCTCAATTGTTTTCAAAAAAAAATTAAAAGTACAAAGTACATCAAAACACATTTTATCAAAGAAGGAAAAAAAAAAAAAAACTCGTCCGTTGATAAAATGTCTCGAATTTCACTTTTAATCCGTTGCCAGTTGTTAAATATAAATAAAGAATAAAATGCCCTCGTGAATGAAACATTTTCGTATTAAAAAAATCGTCTGCCAAAAATAATAATAATAATAATAAATTCAATAAAACAAATGAATAAATAAACAAAAAATCGTCTGCACAGTCAGTCATTTTTTTTTCGGACTGTTTACTCAAAAGTTATTAGGGGTGACAGCTTGCTTGAGCGGTTCAATGTTGAACGAAAAATTGTTCAAATCGGAAATGTAAATACGGGAATGAAGTATCCTTGAAAAGTTCTTTCCAACAAAAAAAAGTTTGTTCAAATCGGACTGTTCATTAAAAAGTTAGTATCGCGGGACCGGTTGTTTGAACGGCTCAAATTTGAACCAAAAATTGTTCAAATCAAAAAATCAAATATGGGAATGAGCTGTACTCGCCGAGATCTTTCCAACAAAAAAAAGTTCGTCCAAATCGGAATGTTCATTCAAAAGTTATTAGGGGGGGACAGACAGACCGACAGACCGACCGACCGACAGACCGACAGACCGACACACAAATTCCCCATCTCAATACCCTACTTTCAAATTTTTAATTTTTCGATATTCATTTTACCTCTTTATTTTTTTAACTTGGCGATATTTTTTGGACTTGGCGATATTTTTTTTAACTTGGCGATATTTTTTGGACTTGGCGATATTTTTTAGATGCATTAAGCTACTTTTAATACTTTTTTCGTCTTTCTTTTATTTTTAACGGGAAAGTAGGCTAAAAATACTTTAACAAGTTTGAAACTTCAACTGTAAGCTTTTTATAAATCTATAGAAAAATTTATCATCACTCTTGCTGGTTATAAAGAGATAATTGAGTTATTATTTGTCAATTAAAGAGCCTCTCTGAGAAAATCCAGTCTCTTATATGCCTCAAAATATTTATGTTGTCCCTATATAAGAAAGATATTTTTCATTTAATCGTGAGAGAAAAAACCTAGGTACAGCACTTTCTACAGTTTCAGCGCCTTTTGTACAGTAAAACAAATTGATTGAACATTAATAGATGCTCCATTTGCTAGTTAAACTTCTGAGAATATCTGAACTTGGAAAAAACCTTATAAGATATGAACGGACAATTTTATTAAAGTATTTGTGACACCTTTCTAGTGAATTAATTAGTTTGACTTAGTTTTTCGTATCAAATTCTACTTGAAAGAAAACAAATTATTACAAGAATAAAGATGTGAAATATAACAAGTGCAGTACAGAACTGGATTTTTTTCCAAAAGAATATTAAGGATTATTTTCTAATATTCTTCGTCCTACGCCCCCATGAATGCAAATATAATATCAATCACAGAATTAAAAGAAAAAAATTAAAACAAATAAATAGTGGTGAATAACGTTACTGAGGAAAATGTTCGAATAATTCAAGAATTTAACAGAGTTTTTTTCAATAATGAGGACAATAAGCAGTTTCTTTTACCTACTGTTGGAACAAAGTTGAGTACTTATTCTTGCTGAGACAATAAAATATTCAATACTAAAAGTCTCTCTCTCTCTCAAAAATAATCTATATATAAATATACATAGAAAGTTGAATTGCATAGCAAGAAGTTAAAATATTTTGGCTTTAATTAAAAAGTTCTAGCAAATTTCAGTATAACAACACTGCTCGGCAAAAAATGAACTTCAAATGTGTCTGACACTATTCTTGCTGCTTCTTATGTAAAATGCCCCACTGAATCCAAATATGATCGCCGTTTCCCCCTTCACGATAATCGCTCAAACATAGCTGGAATGAATATAAATAGTAATACTGAAAGGTTCTTTACTGAAGGACTTCTTTACTGCGGTGAGAGAGACTCATATGTTACATGTGCTGTTTCCAAGGTTTTAAGAAAAATTTTACAGCTTGAAAAATTTTTTGGACAAGGGAGGGCATACCAAAAAATGAGTGTAAAATTTGGAAGCTGGAAAAAAAATGAGTTGTTAATGATATGTTAAATATTTTACGGAGGAAAGGGGAAAATACCCTCATGAGTCTCCTAACTTGCGAAAAGTGTTTATGATTTTGAACTTTTCACCTCTCTAGCCCCAAAGAAGAATGTTAATGGTAAATATAATGCTTCCTTTCCCTCCAAATAATATTTATGAAATTGTCGAAATCTGATAAAAATAGGAGGGGAGGGGGGCGCTATTTTCGAAAAGTGTGAGACAATGGGGGAAAAGGGTGGCCATATTAGGATTCAGGGGATCATTAAACATAATAATCAGCAAGAATGATAGCAAAACACCAGGATTTTTTTTTCTTGCCACTCAACCGAAAAACGCTTGGAAATTGACAAAAACTGGAGAACTATTTGAGCTTTGAGCATCGTCTTTTTATTTAAGTAGGAGGTGTAAATTTTGGCAGTATATTAGGGTGGATAAAGGTAAAAAAATGAGCCTCGAGTTCTGAGCTGCCACGTGGCACTACTGAGAAGGAAGATCGCCGAATCCTGCGTACGGCTGTGGCACATCGTACTGCATCTGCGGCTGACATTCCAGCTGCAGTTGGTACCCCCGTGACTCAAAGAACGGTAAGAAATCGCCTACTTCAAGGACAGCTCCGAGCCAGGTAGCCATTAGCCGATAGTTCATTGACTGCAAATCATTGCCGTTTGCAACGGCAGTGGTGTCAAGACAGAGCTCACTGGAGGTCGGAGTAAAAATCGGAGTGTTGCAATTTCTGATGAAAGCAGATTCTGCCTTGGTGCCAATGATGGTGGTATGTTGGTCAGAAGGAGGTCAGGGGACCGCCTGAATCCAAGCTGTCTGCGGCCTAGACACACGGGATCTACACCTGGAGGCATGGTCTCGGGAGCAATTTCCTTTGACAGCAGGAGCATTCTTGTGGCTGTCCCAAACACACTGACTGCAAATTTGCCGTCAGTCTGGTAATTCAACGTATAGTACAGTCCATCACGAGTAGCATTAAAGGGGAATTTTTCAACAGGATAACGCTCGCCCTCACACCGCTGCTGTAACGCAATGTGCTCTACAGAGTGTTGACATGTTAGCATGACCTGCAAGATCACCAGATCTGTCTCCAATTGATCACGTATGGGATATCTTTTGACAGCAACTCCAGCATCATCCACAGTCAGCAATGACAGTCCTAGTATTGACACAACAAGTGCAACAAGCATGGCACTTCATACCACAAAGAGACATTCTGCACCTGTATGATATAATGCATGCACGTTTGCAGACTTGCCTTCAAAATTCTGGGGGTTACACCGGCTATTAAAGTAACATAATTTCACTTTTGCACATCATTTTCTTGAGCTTAAATTAGCCAGTGATCTTGTACATTTAATCAATTAAAGATGTTAGCTAGACAATTGTATTACCCAAATTTCAACACTCTAGAGTAATTTTTTCTTGGTGTTGGGATTTTTTTTTCCGCCAGTGTATGATATTGCTTTCAGTCTTGATCCTAAAGAATACTGAAACATAGCACTAACGATTTTTTTGTTTAGCAGTAAAAAAACCGTATTTGCAATATGATTAACATCGTATCTACCCTAGTTGCAACTCAATAAAAGGCAAATAAAAAGTGCAGTTCTTCATCTGGTTAACACGGCCGTGCTACCGCCCAGTCGAGCAAAAGCAAGCCAAGTCGATCATTCAAACAAGCGCGCGACAGTACTATCTTTACAGGAAGCAACTCAGACCATTTTCAACGCCTTGTAACTTTGTTGTGGATAAAGCTAGAAACCTTAATTTTCAGAAGCTAAAAGAAGATGTGCCAGAGAGTTATCCTTGCGAATTAAATTTCATTTACATGAATAGTTTACGAGTTATAAGAAGTCGAAATTCGTGAAAACTAAGATGATGTAATCAAAAGTATTTTTGACTTCTAGCAGTCACACGAACCAAAAAATTTTTCTGCAGATAGGGTTTAGCTTGTAATGGAAGGAAAAATTGCAACATTCCGAAATTTCACTCACGTTTGGTAGTTATAGAATTTCTTTCTGTTGTGGCTCTTTTTTTCGCAGACAGATGGCGCTCTCTCGCAATCGGATCATGATTAACGAGTTCCAAGGGGGATGTTCTGCTCCAGTCGGGTAGCTGGAGACAGTGGACCGTCAGACGGAGCTACCGTAGAAAGGGATTAAATTTTCTCGTTTTTCCCTCTCTACTCGATTCCCCATGTTCTCGTGTCGTCGGCGTAGCCCCGTTCCCTACGCGCAACCTGTTTTAGCGTCGTTCTTCGTCGACTGCTCAGAAGCGGTTGAGAGTTTTGCCGACCATGAGTTTATATATTTATTTTGACCATGGATTTGTTACAACGGGCTTCCAAATTAACTTATTTTGTCTCATTCATTTTTATTTAGTAGGAGGAATAAATATAGATGGGAAAAAAATTATTATTATTTTCTTAACTTATGATTGAATTGCTTAAAGGTCAAAGAAAAAAATACAATTGTTTTAAACATCGAAAGTAATAAATGCGCAATAACATTTCGAACTTAACCTAGTCTATTTTTTCGGCGGCTTTTGTGCACCCAAAAAATTTCTATGCTTTTTTTGTTGTCAGAATTTGTGAATTTATAAGTCAATTGTCCTCTTAACATATTTGCATTGTCTTCCATAAAATCCAAAATTAATGAATTGGTCTTTTCAACAGACTTCATAAAAAAAAAAAAAAAACAGCTGTTATCACTTCGTACCGTTTTTTTTCTTTTTACTTTTTAGCATACTTTCCCGTAAAAATTAAAGGAAGACGAAAAAAGTATTAAAAGTAGCTTAATGCATCTAAAAAATATCGCCAAGTCCAAAAAATATCGCCAAGTTAAAAAAATAAAAAGGTAAAATGAATATCAAAAAATTAAAAATTTGAAAGTAGGGTATTGAGATAAGGAATTTGTGTGTCGGTCGGTCGGTTGGTCTGTCGGTCGGTTTGTTGGAAAGATCTCGGCAAGTACAGCTCATTCCCATATTTGATTTTTCGATTTGAACAATTTTTGGTTCAACTTTGAGCCGTTCAAACAACCTGTTCCGCGATGCTAACTTTTGAGTGAACAGTCCGATTTGAACAAACTTCTTTTTGTTCGAAAGATCTTATCAAGGATACTTCATTCCCGTCTCTACATTTTCGATTTGAATAATTTTCCGCTCAAGCAAGCTGTCACCCCTAATAACTTTGAGTGAACAGTCCGATTTAAATAAACTTTTTTTTTTGTTCGAAGAATCTCAACAAGGACACTTCATTACCGTATTTAAATTTTCAATTTGAACATTTTTTCGTTCAACATTGAAGCGTTCAAGCAACCTTTCCCCACCTAATAACTTCTGAGTGAACCATCCGAATGGAATAAACTTTTTTTGTTGGAAAGATCTCGGCGAGTACAGATCATTCTCATATTTGGTTTTTCGATTTGAACAATTTTTGGTTCAACTTTGAACCGTTCAAACAACCTGTCCCGCAATGCTAACTTTTAAGTGAACAGTCCGATTTGAACAAACTTTTTTTTGTTCGAAAGATCTTATCAAGGATACTTCATTCCCGTATTTACATTTCCGATTTAAACAATTTTTCGTTCAACATTGAACCGCTCAAGCAAGCTGTCGCCCCTAATAACTTTTGAGTGAACAGTCCGATTTAAATAAACTTTTTTTTTGTTCGAAGGATCTCAGCAAGGATACTTCCTTACCGTATTTAAATTTTCAATTTGCACATTTTTTCGTTGAACATTGAACCGTTCAAGCAACCTTTCCCCACCTAATAACTTCTGAGTGAACCATACGAATGGACTATACTTTTTTTTGCTTGAAAGATCTCGGAGAGGCTCATTCCCATATTTCGCTTTTTGATCTGAACCATTTTTCGTTTAATATTGAACCGTTCAGAAACAAAATTTAACATTAGCGCATACGGGGAATTTAAGTTGAATGTTGATCCTGAACTTAAAGTCGGATTTCCTTCAAACTAACTTTGTAAGAAAATGGTTTTGATAAATAATGTTTGTAAAGTACTTTTCTTAATAATCTTGTGTGAGGACTCTTCATGTCATTTACAGACCCATCAATAAACTAACTTTTTCCAAATTAAAAGACCCCATCCAACCATTTGATCAGTGGGGCATTTATCACATAAAATGTGAATGTCAAATTGGTTACGTCGGACAGACCCGAAGGGCGCTAAAATTTAGGTTAAAGGAACATGAAAATTATGTTAAAAAGAAAGAACTCTCAAAATCCTCAATCGCGAAACACTGTTGGGAAATGGGCCATAGATTTGTTTTCTCCGAAGCTAAAATTATTTGCAGACCTTTAACTATTGGCGAGTTGGATTTCTTAGAAGCCTTTCATGCTCATAAAAATTTAAGTAATATTTGTAACGAATCCTTTGCAGTTCCACACATCTCGCCAATTTTACTTCATGCTTTTAAATTTTCTGACAACGAAACGCCAAATAAGGGCTCGGCACACGCTGACACCTGATTGGCCTAGCTTTTGCTCCTTTGCTATTTAAACTCTCCCGGCACTTTGTTTCTTTCCATTTCTTGCTTGGCACTGAAGAAGGAAGCTTTATGCTTTTGAAACATGTTTGCCAATTTTAACTTCATCTATTTGTGTATTTAAACGTCGCTTTTCGGTTTTTTACTCATTTGAACACAAAGTGAACTGCTTTTAATTTTATTCTTTATTTATATTTAATAACTGGCAACGGATTAAACTGAAATTCGAGACATTTTATCAACGGACGAGTTTTTTGTCTTTCTTTGATAAAATGTGTTTTGATGTACTTTGTACTTTTAATTTTTTTTTTTTTTTTGAAAACAATTGAGGAATTTTTCTACGGAAGAACTGTAATAGTTAAAACTTTATTTATTCATTTATTTACTTTTTATGTGTCTATTTCATCTGATGAGAGGGGTATATTTTGCTTTTAGAAATCAGCTTTAAGTGCTAAAAAGGTATGTTTGACATAATTTTTAGTCTCAGATAATCAAGAGAATAATGATCAGATGCTAGAATGCCGATGTCGATGTACGGGAAAGTAGGCTCGTTTAGTTCTTGACAGAACTTCTTGTTTTTAACTCAGACAGAACTCTTGACCTAGAGAACTGATTTTGACTATTTTTGCAATTACTACTTTTCACTCACGATCTCTAAAAAAAATTCATATATCTTTTTTAAGTCTTGCTACTCAGTTTTCACACATTTCCTGTGATCGCAGTCTCTGTGATGCCACCTCAGACCCGATAATACTGCAATATTATCTCATCATATTAATTGATTATTATTTCCAATTTTAATCAGAAACATTTTTTCATAAACTCTCTTTTTTGTAAACCAAAAAAGGCTTGCATAAATTAGAATTAAATTCCTTCAGTAGCCACTAATTTCTCTGCATAAGAATTTCTTTTACAATGTTCCAAAGTAATCAGAACATGAATTATAACTGTTTTTAACTAATTTCATGCTAAAATGTAAGTGAGTCTTCAATTGGAAATTCATTATTCATCACGGTGACTGTTGAACAATGCTTTTACCAAATATATCCCAAATTTTTAAACAATTAAAATACAGCAGTTAGTATATTCAAGGCACATTATAGATTGGAGTTTACCACTTTTAATATAAATGCTAGAAAATGTGAATCAAATGTTCTGTTTTATTTCATCTTTTTAGCAGATATGTGTTCTTATTTCTGATTGGTTTATCTCTGGTATATTTCTATTAAGCATATATTATCTATAGATAGTATTTCCAGTTCATTCAGAGAAATATTAATAATATTTGCACAGACATATAAAGAAAAAAAGTTAAAAGCCTCAGAAGACTATATTAATATAGCATATGATGGTGTTCAAAGAATAAAACTATTAGACACTTTATAGAGCAATTTCCATCTGAAGTTTTGAAGTCGGTACTATTTCTCTAATCAAAATTAGCTTTGTGTCATTCTTTTTAGTGTAAATGTACTTCAGAAATAGCGGGCTGTTTCGTTTCCGAAACGTCACCTTATTTTTCGTCCATATTATATTTCCATATACTATTCACCATATATTCATATTATATTTCATGCAAATGCTCCATAAAATTAATAAGAACTATCAAAGCTTCTACAATTTGAAGCAATTGGCGTGAAAACCTAATCCTTGTTCCCCTCTTTGAAGAATTGTGAGCCAATTTAATCAGAAACTAGCTGCCAGGGCAGCTAGATTAGCTTCCTGCGGCATGTTGATGCATAATGTCCCCCCGCCACCCAACTTTTACCTCATTCTGATGTGATATTATTTGATATAATTCAATTTTCATAAGATTATAATACATACTACGTACGTGGCCCACTAATGCCCAAGCAGCTAGCTGCGTGGCCCGGCGTTGCACGGGCGCTTCGCGCCTTTAAAGTAGTAATGAGTGTTTCAAAAAAATACTCGCCGCCAAGTCGGCTCGCTAACAGGCGCTTCACGCTTTCACTTTTTTCCTGCATCAAAAAAATCATTCGAAGTATTGAGATGCTTCGCGCCTTCAAAATGGTGAGGAAAGTTACAGCAAGTTCTGCTCGCTCAAGGGAAAGAAGCAGACATAGATACTCAGTTTTTAATATAAGTAGATGGCTTTTCAACAAATGAATGTTTAAAAATATTACAAGTAGCTAGCGATAAAAATACTACGTAAGTGGCCCGCTTATGAGTTTCGTGTTTGATTTAGTTAAGCCTTCATTCAAAATTCTCATTATCATTGTTATCACTGTTTCATAGCAACCACGTTTTGCAACAATGGATTTCATATTTAATCATTTATTAGGCTTAATCGCTTTAAATTTGACTACTTATTAATTGATATCTTCGCTAATTAAAATCGTATAATTATATAAATTGAAACTAATGAAGCCTGAAAAATTACCTATCTATCGGTACCTGGTTCGACTTTCAGTTCATTGGCGTTCAGGAGAAAGAAGCGTGACATAGATAGAAAGAAGATAGAGATAGAAAGATAGTTAGAAAGATACTCAGTTTTTAATATAAGTAGATATTTAAATATTTACAGCTTCCCAACTAATTTATGTTGCAAAACAGTGCACATTACTTTTTAGGGTAATTTCCAGCTGAAGTTTTACAGTCGTTTCTATTTTATTTATTTATTTTTTATATTTTTTTTGACTGACTATCTGCTATGTCAGTAAAAAAAGTAAATCGCCGAGCTACGCTGATGAAAAATGAGTAACAAAAGGCTTTCAAGTGCTAGCGATAAACAAAAACAACAAGCGCGCGCGCCATAAACAACCCCAAAGGAATGATGTCACAGGAAACACAGTTGATTGGTCAGAATTTCAGCGTGACAGGTTTATGCGAGTCCCCCCTCTGACATTAGAAGATGGACTCGTTCCATCTACTCCACTGGAACTGTCTACTATACGAGAACATCTCCAGTCGGTAAGGGGCCTGTTTGCCGAGGAGTAGCCGTGGGGGAGAAAGGGGTGGTCTACTGGCGACTCCGACTAGTGCAGAACATCCCCCCAGAAACAAAAGAAAACGATGCTGCGCCGTGAAATATTTTCAACTCAAAACAGACGGTTAGAAGTTAAAACGAAGACATTTTGGTTTTTCCTCGTCAATATTAGGATTGCGATTTCTTGGATTCTTCGCAAATTGTCTTTGTTATGGCCAATTTTTCTGACTCTCACAGATTAAGTGCTCATGTATTTCGGCCTACGTTTCATCGACAGAATCATAATAAAACGATTGTTGCCCTAAGTTTGAAAATCGAGCCAAAATTCCAATAATCGAAATATCTCTTTTTAATACGCTTTTATTAGTTCCACTTGTGGGTATGTAACTCTGAATAAAAGATAAAATTCAAGTTCTTTACATATATAAAAGTAATATATTTAATAATACTATTGTTCAAACCAAGGCTTCACTCGATAACGTTTTATATAGGCTGTATCATTACTCAAAACATCAAAGGCGCCGATATGCCCGCTAGAGAGCACTGAACAATAGAGTCGTGGAGCGAAAAAAATTAATTTTTGATTTTCGTAAACGGGTACCTTTCATTTACTGTGAATGTGGCTAAGTAACAATTCTGTAAAATATTTCACCTTTCGGACGTCATCTTTAGTCTGCGCATTTGGCCTAAAGTTTTGAAATTTTTGATTTTTTTTAGAGTTTTCAAATTTTTTTTCTAAATATTGCAAATGATAAAACTAGGTGACGGGTGGTTATTAAATGGAAGAAAAAGGTTTGAAATATATAGGAATTTTTAAAAACTATTTTAGATTATGATTTCAGTTCGTGCATTACACTCAAAATTCATCAAATTTCTCAAAATTTCTTATATTTTCAACATTTTTTGACTCAGTATTTCATCTCAGTATTCACTTGCAGTGTCTTAAACCTGATTTTAATCATTTTATTTTTACTTTGAACCGTGCAACTCTTCGATAGCTCATGTGGAACTACCCAGGACTCACCACGGGGAGGTGACCGCACTTTGAGTCCTACACGTGTGCCCTTCCTTCCAACCAATGCGAGCACGCATTTACATTTCTTTGATACGTCTTTAACAATTAAACTGTTCCTTTGTGTCGTAAATTGATCAAATATTTCTATCAGATATCCTCGTTTTTACTAACCTTTTTCTTTTCCTGTGATTACATACCAACTTTGAAGAGCTTGTGACCTATTTGACAGCTCTTTCAACTGATTGAGTCTTGAATTTAAGTTTAAAAGAGCGCATTTAGAAATCCTATTTAAGTTCTCAGCTTCCAGTAATGTTTATAAATATTGTGTTGATTAAATTACGCGTAAAAGGTGGCTTTGTAATTTCCACATCATGACAAGAAATCATATCGATATATTCTGGTTTTTAATTTGTGTATGTTATGTATAAAAATAGCTTTTTATCTATTTTTGGGATCTGAACTTTTTTGCTTGTTTATTTTCTAGATTGAGCGTTGATAGTACGATTTAAAACAAGTTTCTTTATATGCTCTCTCTTATGATCTAACTAGATTATTAACCGGCGTTGCCCGGATACTTATTAATACAACAAAGCTCTAAAAAATATTTGAATGAATTCCATCAGCAAGGAAATATAAAAACTTATTTCATGCTAAAATGAAATAGATGAGTCTTAAATTAATAATTCATTGTTAATCGTAATCTTTGTTGGGAAATACTCCTATTTAATTGTGTTAAATTTAATCAATTTGTATGCTTAAAGGCTTATATCTATTGCTATATCTATTCAAAATTGAAATTAAATGGCCATTTTGAGACAAAAAATTTGTTTTTTGAGCTTTTTGGATTTTTTTTTAATTTCAAAATCCCGCCTATGTGAATTCTAGCGCATCAAGGAACTTCTGTGCCAAGTTTGATGAAAATCCGACGAAAACTGTAGATTTGTATAAGGACAAACTTACATACATACATCCATTTTTATGTATATAGATATCGATAACAGCATATTTCTAGGGTGCAAAGTATATATTGTTTTGAATGGATGTTAATACAATTTTCTGCTTTTTCCCGGAGAGATAAGTGTAACTCTTTAGAATCTCACACAAATTCATAGCTAAATTAGTAACGTGTCTGCACTTCATAATAAAAAAAGCAAGGACACTCTTTCCGCGAAAGTTACGAACTCTTAAAAATTGTAGTCTAAAGATTATGTTTGCTGTAATCAACCATCTGGCATGGGAAAGCTTTCTTGGACTTCTGTTTCATAATTTTTTGGATATTTTCCCTGTCAAAACTACCTTGCTCATCTCATAAAGTTACTATTGCTCAGTACATCAATCATTTTTATTGCCACCATCAATCTGATCAATGACAAACTCTATAGGTACATATTGAACTGATTTGAAAGTATAACTTGTTTTTTAGCTTCGTCCATCAGGGCGTCCAAAAATCACTTTGGTCCGACTTGCTTTTGAAAAAAAAAAGCCACAAATTAAGTTCATTCAAATGTTAATTGGCAACTATCCCATTACAGAGGTTTACCAAGTTTTCCTTCTAGTTTCCTCATTACACCTTTGTATTTTCCTGTCTTTGTAGTGCATCCATCGAAACCAATGCAAACAATTTCCTACGCAAAGAAACACTTTCTTGTTCCTGACTTGTCTAAGAAATGTAAATGTATGCACTCATTGGTTGGAAGCAAGGGGAGCGCGGGTGGGACCCAAAGTGCGGCCACTTCCTCGTGGTGAGTCCTGAGTAATTTCAATGAGCAAGCAAAGAGTTGAGTCGTTCAAAGACGCCACAAAATGATTAGGAAAATGTTTTGAAGGCCCTTTCAGTAAATATTGAGAGGAAATATTAAATTATAAAATTTTTGCTCAATATTGAAAATATCAGAAATTTCGGAACATTCAATGAACTTTGGGCCTAATGCACAGACTGAAATCATAATCTAAAATGGTTTAAAAAAATTCCTTGTATATTTCAAACCTTTTTCTTCCATTTAATAACCACCCGTCACTAGTTTTATCATTTGCAATATTTTTTTTAAAAAATTGAAAAATCTAAAAAAAATCAAAAATTTCAAAACTTTAGGCCAAATGCGCAGACAAAGATATAAACGTCGAACAAGAGACGAATATATTTACTGAATGCCTCACGTATGAAAAGATCTCAAAATCATCTTAAAAAAAAAGTTGAGAAAATCCCAAGTTATTTGGAACACCTTTTAAGCCTATGTTTTAAGAAAATCTACAGGTATTTTTTTCATGAAAATGTTCTTAGAAACATTAGGCTTAAAGTGTTCCTAAATAACTTGAGATTTTCTGCTGGAAATTGAGACTCAAGATCTCTGTTCATTTTCTGTAGAAAATGCTTCTAAGAAAATCTACAGGTATTTTGTCTGAAAATTTTCTTAAAATCTAGGCTTAAAGTGTTCCAAAATAAACTTGAGATTTTCTGCTGACATTAGACTCAAGATCTCTGTAATTTTTCTGTAGAAAAATGTTGCAGGTTTCTTTCTCAAAATTTAGGCCTTCAAAATGTTCCGAATAACTTGAGATTTTTAGAAGGTGGAAAATTTTTAACTTTTTACTATTACATTCATCCTTACAACAAATGCCATTACCATTGCAGAAAACCTTAGGAAAGAATATCCAATAATAGCAGGTCTTCAGTATTGAATCATTATTATACCAAAATATCTTTATACACACTTTGGTGGAGTGGATAACTCGAAGCCTTATGACTCGAATATTCCTTTATGTCGAAGTGTTCATTGGGTCCTAAGACTCTTGAGAAGGCTGTGAGAACTTCCTATTGCTCAAACTTCCAATAACTCTATGGCTTTTTTCTGGGTCTCTTGTGGCTTCGAGTTATCGAGACTCAACTGTATTATATTATACCACTTTTTGTGTTTCATTAATATTGATATTTTCTAATTAAACACATATAATAAGTATTACTTTAATCAGTTTCATATATAAATTTATTTTCTCAAAAACTTTTAATACTTACTATAATTCAGATTTTTTTCTATTTCACTTGCAATTACACAGCTCAGTTTGGAATTAAAAAGGATGAAATTAGCTACACAAAACCAATAAAATATAAAAAAAACTTTTTAAATTTAAAGACTATTTCTGTCCGCTCATTCGCACTAAAAAGTATGAAATAAACTAAGTATTCGATATAGTGATTATAGTGCTCAGAAATTTCAGTTCATCTTTATGTATTTATATTTACGTTAATGCTAAAGCAGTCAATATAATAAGTAATTCTTTTCTTGATTATAATGCTCAAAAATTCCAGCTCATCTTGATATATTTATATTTACGTTAATGCTAAAGCAACCAATAAAGTTTAAATTAAAAATTTTATTTAAGAAATAGGTGGTATAGTAAAAGCTATTCGTAATAAACAGTATACCGCATATTTCTTAAATCAAATTTTTAATTTAAACTTTATTGGCTGCTTTTGTTAACGTAAATATAAATATATCAAGATGAGCTAGAATTTTTGAGCATTATAATCAATAAAAGAATTACTTATTATATTGACTGCTTCAGCATTAACGTAAATATAAATACATAAGGGCGATTCTCTGTAAACTCGTCATTTTTCACACGAAATCTGTCCGGGCACGGTTTTTTGAAATGTTCATAAAAAAATAATACTATTGCTCCGAAAATGAATCTATTACTTTGGTTTAAAAGAGGGTCAATTGAAGTTTGTGTTTTTCTGATAAATCATGATAGGGGGTAAGTCCCCGCCTAGTAATACGTGGCAGGGGACTGTGCCAGTGACTGTGTTTTTGCTCTTTGTGTGTAATATCTGCAAAACTATTGGAACATAATTAGTTACGATGACTACCTATAAATTAGGCAACAAATCGTAGACATATATAACTAATAGGTATTTATAATTAAATTAATTGACATTAATAAAATCACTTCCCAGAGGACTGTTTTCGCAACGACCCTGATGCATACTTCATCACAAATGTGGCTCTCAAACTAAGCAAAGTAGCGTTTCAACACTGTTCTCGGCGAATTTCGGCAAATTCACACTGATTACTTTAACTTCATGCCAAGAAAAGTTTGTAAAAGTTATAGATTTTTCGTATTACAGCTTTGAATTTGTTGCAGGGACTGTTTGAAAAAACTTCGGACAGAATTTACATGACAATTTTAAGTTTTAGAAATACGTAATTATACCTTATTTCACAGAAAAATATAGCTTCATTATTCTATTTTAGATATTAATTGCCAAATTTATGTAGTGTGTAGTTTAGTACTATTTAGTTTTTTGCACGAAATAGCTATCTTTGAACATAGTTGCTAAGACTCATGGGTACTTGGGACAGCCAGCGGACTGTGTTTTTGGCGCTTAGATAATTTATAGAAACAAAAATTAAATTGTTATCACTCTAAATACAATTGGGCCACAAAGTATTCATGCTTTACTTGTTTTTAGAGCGATAATTACTTTATTACACTTTATCATTTTTAAAATACTCAGTCTGGACAGCCAAATACCAGTTTACAGAGAATCGCCCATAAAGATGAGCTGAAATTTCTGAGCACTATAATCACTATATCGAGTACTTAGTTTATTTCATACTTTTTAGTGCGAATGAGCGGACAGAAATAGTCTTTAAATTCAAAAAGTTTTTTTTTTTTTTGGATTTTATTTCAAAGTTTTCTCGTTTTAAAATTTATTTAGAATTACGTGAAGACATACGCCGTTAAACATAATTCACCGAGAAAATAACAACCGCCGTTAAAAATGCTATTCACGAATTTTTTATTCATGAGAATATTTCGTTTCCAATTTTGCTAATTTATCAACTTACTTTGAGTCAAACGTCATCAAGCGTACTGTTCAATTTGAAGAACTACCAAAGCATTTTCTACAGCCCTTAGCCCTTTTTAATAGGTCGCTTAAGCAAATTTTTGAACTTGACTAATATGTTGATTATTAGCTAATCTCATTCGTTTCATTTCTTCTTTTGCTTTAATATTGCAAGGTTTATCTCCAACAATTTCAGTCGGTCCTGCTAATGACTATACTCGACTCAAAATCATGTAAGCCAAACCTTTGCAGTTCCACAAATTTAAAAGATAAGCCTTTAAAAAAATACAGCAGAGTGCACTGTGCCGCTCGCTCTACTATAACGCGGAAGTGCGTTAAAGTTCACGCGGCTGGATTTAACTCTGCAACCGGAAGCAAAAGGTGAAAACCATAACAGAAGCAAGTACAGAAAAAGTCTTCAATAAAAAATACTAATAGACGTAAAATTGCTTTTCCCCCCAGTTCTATAAAAATATTGTTTCTGAATAATAATGATTTTTTTTAATTTGACGGCATGAAATGTAACAATTATACCTAATAAAAATGGTAGGATTTTTTTCAACTCTTATGCGAATAATTTTTTTTTATCATTTTAAATGTTATTGAAATTCACTCATTAATGAAAGTAGTGCATATTAATTCCAGCTAAATATTGTCACAAACAGAAATAGATAAAATTGAAATATAAAATAGGTTGAAGTACACAGTCTATCTCAAAAATAATTTTTGTAAAGTGATGCATGTTCAGCAATTAGGCTTTAAAATGTATAAAACTCCCGAGAGAGCAATTTTATCCCACAAAATTTAAATTTAGACCTGTTTAAATATTTTTTAAATCCAGAAAATTCAGTCTGTTATAAAAAGGCAATCATTCCGTTTCGTAGATTTTCTGGCAAAAACTCGCAGGGGTGTTCCCTCCCCCCCCCGCACCCCAAGGAGGAGGAAATCCCGTATGTGAGTTCCTGACAAATTTTCTGTGCAAAATATGGCTAAGATGTCATGTAATGCTGGTGGATTTGAAAGAGACCCCGCCCCCCCTTGTGGGTGAAAAATTCACATATGTAAATTCTGAATCATCAAAGTACCTTTTGGCAAGTATGACCTAAACTGGATTTGAAAAAAACCCCATTAAGGGGTCCCCCCCCCCATAGGGGGCTAGTAAAACCGAAAATGAACTAGTCATCAAAGGACACTTCTATATTGGCAAGAATCCGAAGTAAACTGAATTGATGTTACCCAAAGCCATGTGATCTCCTGGGTCTCTAAAGGACCTCCTGTCTGCTTAGAAAAGTTAAAAATTCTTTTTGACTACAGAATTGTTACTAATGCATTATTTGACAAATACATTTTCTAAACATTGTAAAATAATATTCAGAAAAAAAATTGCAAATACAATTGTTCTTCGTTATTATGATGTTCAAGATGTCCGAAATTTTTTTTAAAGATTTTACTTCGCTACGAAATTGTTTTTCAAATGTGTGTGGAAAATCTTCAGACAAATTAAGTTTGTTGCGAATGTCTCTGAAGTGTCTTCAAAAAGTTATGAGATATTTTTCAGACAAACCTTAATTTTTTAACTATCTTGAGATATCTGCTGATTTTCTCAAAAAAGTGCCACTTTTTTAAGACGGTTCTGAGATCTTTTCTAGTGGGGTTGTTACTTTGCCTCATTCACAGTAAATGAACGGTACCCGCTTACGAAAATAAAAAAATCATTTTTTTTTCGCTCCACCCTACTAAACAATCACCATCCAAATGTTTGTTTGCATGTATTAGCATATTATTTCTGCTGTAAAAAGCGATGTTTATCCTATCTTTAAGGGTTAAAAAATATTGATATAGTTAATAGTTAACTGAAGTGGAGTACAAAGTGAATTGATGCCGAGGGCCAGATTAGTACTGTTTTTTAGGGAAAATATATTTCACTTTCAAGTAAAGTTGGTCTCAACTCATGCATTTTTTGGAATCATGATTAAAATTTTTGAGGTATTTAAGGTGAGTATGTTTCGAAACGCGAAAAACATTACTCTTTCTCTAATTTAAAAAGAAAAAAAATGTCTAAGACTGAATTTTTCATTATCTGGTAATTTTTCTCTTGCTCCCGGCTAATGGAAAATATCCTAGGCTTATTTTGCTGATTATTTTACACTTTAATTAATGTCTGGCTGGGTTACATGACGTAGTTATTCCCCAATGTTATTTTATTTAGTTTTGATAGGTTATTTTGCATTAGAATGTAACTTTCAATGCCATCTATTTGGTTGCTTTATTTAATTGGTGAATAACGTAAATATTTAGCGGTAAAGTTACGATACCGTAAAATGGGGTGAATCGGAACACTTTTCAGCTTTGATTGTAAAAAAGCAGTTAAAAGATTTTTTATAAATTTGGTTTTTTGGGTAAAAACTTCGGTCTTCCTTTACTTTTGATATTCCAAGCAAAGACAAAACATTTTGAACAATTATTATTAATATATATAGGAAATAATGGGTGTTCCGAATCACCCCGCTGATAGGGGTCAATCGGAACACATGTTAAAATTTTTATTTTTTTTCACTTTAACCTGTAATAGGTCTCGCAAACATGAGTAATATTGATGGGGGAGAATAAGAATAGGTAATTACTGTCAAATAAATGTATAATTTCAATACCAGTAAACGTTTATAATTTGCCAAAATTCAAAATAATTTTTAACTTATGAAAAATGAAAAGTAATTTTAAGAAATGCTTTTGAATTGAAATACAAAGATTTAACATGAATGGAAGTCACTCATGACTTCCACAAATATGTACTTGTCCTTAAAAGTAGCAATTGTGACTTGGCTTAAGTTTTTTCATAACATCTCCTAGGATAAACTTTGCCTTTTCTTTAGTTTCTTAAAATCTCTGGGTTTCGGGGATTGTCCTGAAATAGTTTTTCGCTTATTCATCATTGTCTGTGTGCTGGACTTATACTACATAAAGTCTATGTGACCTTCCCCCTCGTATTTTAAGTAAAAAAATGTCTCCTGGAGAAAAAAATCTTTTGAAATCTGCAACTTTTTGTCATTCTAAGATCTAGTTGCTCACGAGAAGGGATAAACAGTAATAAATCCTTGTCCTTGTCTTGATTAGAAGAATTGGGGTTAGAATCTTGATTTTTCAAACAGTTTCCTTCAAATAAGTTTGAATTGGAACAACATAACTAAGTGTTCCGATTCACCCCGCAATTTTTTTCCTATGGCATTTTTCAGAATTCTTCATTTTTATGACACAATTTATAAAAAATGTAAATTCTAATGTGGTATTCTGTTGTTCAGATACATGTATAATTAAAACATACCACTCTTAGTTTTTAAATATAAGAAGGTTTGCTCATGCATATGAAGTTTTGCAGTCTATGAAAATGTGATGTTTTCTAGCATTCCACGTGCAGCCCTCCTTAGAAGCCAGTAGGGTTGCCAGATTGACAAAAGTAATTTTTTCCTACTTCCTATGATTTTACCTTTCTAAAAACAACTTCATGGCGAAAAATACCCAATAGTATATTTATGAAGAATTTCTTTGTACGGTCAGAAAGTTTTGTTCCGATTGACCCCGCTGTTCCTATACACCCCATTTTACGGTAACGTGATTGTACAGAGGTTTGAAAATCCTGACGCTAAAGCTGTGACCAAAGCTCCATTAAAACGTTAAAATTCCGCTAAAAGATAAATACGATCATCAAATGCCATTAAATGTCTTGTTAAAGTTTAAACTAATTCACCCAATAAATGATACATGCCATGAAAAGGCACTGAAAGTCAAAAAAGGTAGAATAATTAGCTTATTTTCCATTTCTTCGAAGATAACATGTGGGATACCAATGACATTGAATAAAAGTCGCACATATTTTTTTTAAGATAAAGCTCACACTCCCAAAAAATGTGTTGCTTCATTTAAATTTTGCTTTTCATTTAAAAGTTACAAATAATGTTTTTATACAAAGGAAGGTATTTTAAAACCAACTAGTGCCATTTATAGAACTTTATCTTTCTTTTTTTCTACCTGGGGTAGTATTTGCACAAAACCTGGGGACGCATACAAAATGACGTGTGTATTAAAACATATAAATAATATGAAAAATACTGATAGGGTACATTCAAGTAGGCATTTGTACAATATCATAATGCATTTGTAGTGTCAGGTGGGGTAAATTGGTCAATCAGGCTTTGACAGCAAAAAATATATTAATTCAACCAGTGAATAAACTGCTCAGGATATGTAAATGACTCTTCCCTATGACATTTAAAGTGAAATATCTCGGAAAAAACAAAATATTGATACCGATAAATAAGTTAGAAAATGTGTTGTCAATGACTAATTTTACCCCTTAGCGTGGAGTAAAATGGGTCACTAGTGAAAAATGATTCATGCTTTAAAAAATTTCATTTCACGATTTACTGAATAGTAATTTTGTACTTTTGTTCATTAATGATAAAACAAATAGCATATAAACATTTATAGAAAATACTATTGTCCTCTTGATTTATTTCAAGGCCAGGAATGCCTTCAAACATCATCTCTCTCCGGAAACAAGAAACTTTTATTGTATTTTTAAATTTCATTGCACGTTATTCTATCTTGTGATAAAGAATGATGACATAAAAATGTTCTTTTTTGATATTTTCCCAAAAGCCTGCTCCCAATTTCCAACTTTTAAAGGTTGCTATGAATGCACTTTGATTCAGTTATAAATTTCTTTTAAGAAAAGTTAAGATGTAATTATTATTTATTTAGTTTTGTGTCTGTGTGTCAGTTTAATTATTTTTTTATCTCTTTAGACTTTTTCAGTATGCAATCTTTTCAATATTGTCGAGCTTGTTGAAATTTCACAAGTTTTTTTCTGCATGTGTGTAGTTTTCTCTTCTGGTATCTTTTAAAGTTTCTTCTTTACTTTTATTTATTGGTGTAGGAAAGAGTGTGCTTATAATAGAAGTTTAAATATGCATAAACATTTAACACATGCTTGACTAGCCTTGTTCCAATATCGAAGAAACAGCCTCACTTGTTGTTGAGATCTTAGATGTTTGTACCGTTCTTTCAACTGCATTATTTTAATTGAGCTTTGTAGAATGTTTTTCTATGATTTGGTTTTCCAGGCTTCTTTCGTTGGAGAAAATAAGCCACTTTTGCTTAACTCCCTAACAACATTTCCTGAAGTAAGTCCATCGAACAAAAACTCTGCTTTTAATTTAATTGAACTATTTTGCGCTAGAAGTTTATATATTTGTGTATCAAAAGAATAACAAAGCAATATATTACTGGTTTTAAATTAGTACATACATGACAACAAGACATGAGTTAGTAAGCAAAAAATATAATTTGCTCTTTAGTACGTGTGTATTAGTTAAGCCTAATCGAATGTAAAAAATGACCCATTTTACCCCACGCATGTTTTAATACTCTGAAAAATTCATTTTTGCTGTTTTTTCTTCAACATTTTAGGAAGTTATTCCTGAAAATGTGCTCTATGCAGTAGGTTAAAAACTTAATGTGTATTTCCATTTAATTTTCTTTAAATCAAAAGTTTTTATGATGAACACAATCAAGCTTCTTTTAAGAAAAACACTTAATCGCTAGTATCTGTAACTTTAAAATGGAAGTTGCACCTTATTTTTAACCGACTTCAACAAAGGAGGAGGTTATACAATTCGTCGGAGAATTTTTTTTTTTTTTTTTGTATGTTATAAGATTACTCGAAGATGCCTGGACCGATTTCAAAAATTCTTTTTTTGTTAGAAAGGTCTTTCTTTCCGATTGGTCCCATCCTCTCGTGGTCCGGGTTCGATAACGGGAACCTGCAGAAATCTTTCGAAAAAGAAATTGGGATCACAGTAATCGTAATAATGACCATTTTGAACGCCAGGCTTCTCTGGATTGCATAATGAAATTCATTTCTATGGTCTTTTTGAAAATTTTAAACCGAGTATCTTTCTATGTCCTGCTTTTTTCTCCTGAACTCCAACGAACTGAAAGTCGTACCAGGTACTAATTGATTCGTAATATTTCAGGTTTTATTAGTCTTAATTTACATAAGGTTTGATAAAGGAATTCTGAAGAAAGTGAGGAAAATCTCCAAATTTTTGCTCAAATTTAAAGCGATTTGTCCTAAATGATTAAATATGAAATCCATTGTTACAAAACGTGATTGATATGAAACAGTTATTATAATGATAATGAAAATTTTGAATGAAGGCTTAACTGAAGCAAACATGAAACTCATTAGCAGGCCACGTACGTAATACGTCGTAAAATTTTATGAACCGCGACAATCTAGTGTTGTTTTGAAATATAAATTAGTTGAAAAGCCGTTAATATTTAGCCTTTGATTAAACTAGTACACAAATAAATACCAGAGAATAACAAGGATTAGTTTTTAGTGTCAATTGTTTAACATTTTAGACTCGTTCATAATTTCTTTCTTTTTTTCCTTACATAGTTTATTTTATGAAGCATTTACTTAAGCAAATTAGGTGAAGTTTTGTAATGGAAACATTACCTTATTTCATATGTACATTTACACTAAAAAGAATAAAATAAAAATATTTTTGAAAAAAAAAATTGAACCGACTTCGGAACTTCACTCGGCAAGTGCTCTAAAAAGTAAACAATAATTTTATTCTTTGAACACCATCGACACTACATTTAAACATAAGTTTTGAAGTCGGTGCAAAAACTATAGGTGAAATGATGTTTAACTATATTTTGCCAACATTTTTCAGAGAAACCATTCAAAATTAAAAGCTGAATATTTGTACCATTACATAAATATGTGGTTGTCAATGTAGTGTATGCGAATGCGATTCAAGAACCTGGATTCATTGCAATTTATATATGCAGTTAAATAATAGTTTCGTATGATTCTATATAGTGTTTTTTCGCCGACTTCAAAACTTATGTTTAAATGTAGTGTCGATGGTGTTCAAAGAATAAAATTATTTTTTACTTTTTAGAGCACTTGCCGAGTGAAGTTCCGAAGTCGGTTCATTTTTTTTTTCAAAAATAACTTTATACATATAAAATATTGCCTGGTGTCAGAGCAATACATAAAAATGGCAACGCAAAAAGAAAATGTTTTTTGCACAATTTTTAGTGAATTTTCTAAAGAGCCTGACCCATTTTACCCCGTGACCCATTTTCCCACACCTGACCCTATTCATTTTTATAGGTCTTTCATGGTATGGTAAATTTGCTCAAAAGTTGACAAATGAATGTTGAGGACAGGGGACAACAATTACATTCCCCTGCATATAGTATTGTGTTTATTTATTTAGTTATTTTTTAAGTAACGTTTAAGCACAAAATACGACTCTAATGCACCTTTTCCATACTCCTTGCGAGCATTTTTAGTAATATATGCTATTAAACAACTAAGAAATATATATTTATTTGAAAAATGACGCGTTATGAAATAAAAGTAAACGAATTGAAAAAATAACCCAAGTATCGTGAAACACCAGAATAACATTTTTGCATTTCACTCCGCCGACATCCCCCTACGTTCTTTTTTTATTAAAATCTTTAGTAAAATCAGTAAATCAGCAAGAAGTGAACGATTACTTTGCATCGAGATGAAAAAAAAGAACAATAAAACACCTTATTTATCACAAAAAAGTACCATCTGCAATCGACGTCAGCTATGTTCTCCAACAGGAACAACGATTTACTGTGGTACTTAACTGACATTTAAACTTAGACACTCGGTAACAATATGACCTTCAATTTTGTCATCACAATCACAAATTTAAAAAATGTAAGATACTGCAAACATTAATTTGGAGCTTTAAAATGTCAACTAGTTCCAGAAACAATACTTACAGGCACAATAAAGCTTAAAGAAGAAAAAAAAATCCTTTCAAATATTTGCTTTGTCCCACTCCAATAAATTTCGATTGACTATATCTTTAAATTGGGTGTTAGCTGTGTGTCAATGCATCACATAGGCATGGCTTACTCAAATCTACAACTACCGCTAAGGTTTTATTATTAAATGGAATTTATAACTGCTTTATAAATTACTGTTTCTGGTTCAGAATTTCTTTTATTGCGAGCGTAGTTCAGGTTACAGGTGATTGATTTTCTAAGTTGAGAAAGAATTGCATATCACTGAAAGCGTAGTTTATTTCATGGAAAGCACATTTGAGCCAATATTTAGAAAAGTGCCAATTTGAAGTTGGAGTTTTCTGAAAAAAAAATTTTTTTGCAGAAAAAAACTAATATTGGATTTTAAGTCTAAATTGGGTCTAAATGCAAGAAAATAAAAGGGGGGAGGTCAAGGAAGTTATTTACCCCCTCCTTAGATTACTCACTTTTAAGCCGTTACAGATCTGATGAATGTTACAGATCTGATGTTAATATGAGCTACATATTTGAGTTTATGCTTTCAGTCTTCGTTGGCATCTCTAAATATGATATCATTTCCTTGCATTTTTAACATAGAATTAAGATAATTATATTAAAATATATATATTAGGCTAAAAAATCAAATTTCATTATAAAAAAGCATTTCTTGGAAATAAAAATGAGCGATAAGGTTTTTAGATAAAATAAATTATGAGATTACCAAATCCAAGCTCATAAAACATTTGTTTTGTTTTGAAACAACACACAACTTCAACTTTTGCAACACACAACTCTGCTGCTTGCTTTTCTTTAATTAGTTACAGGAAATTTAATTTCTTGATCAGAAATTCAAATTTAGCATTCTAGTTATTATCTAGTTATTTAGCGAAGTTATGATAAATTGAAGCACCAAAAAAATAAATAAATAAAATAATAATAATTAATTAACTTAATTTCTGCAGTGTCAATTTTTCTTATTTTACTAACTTCTATTGTTAGGTCATACAAACCACAAATGAAGCAATTGTACTGAAACTCATTGCTTTTCATTTTTTAAGAACAAAAATATTCAATATATACGGCTAAAACCTATTATTTTTGCTTTTTATAATTCTGAAACGTGTGAGTTAGTTCTGTAACATATTCGCTGTTTTTCAATGTTACCGCTCTGACTGTTACCGATCTGACAAACTGACAAAGTTTTTTTTTTATTTCCGAGTCGATTGCACTAAACCAAAATCAAACACGTGGTTTTTTCACTTGTAATAAAGGACTATACTTATATATAAAATAATTTTTAAAATAATAAAAACTGCGCATTTTAGAGCGTGTTACCGATCTGATGACTCAAATGACACACATTTTATAAAATCACTTTTAAAAATCTCACCTACAATTTTAGATGCAGAAATGCAAATTTTTAATTACGATTCAATAAAACATCCCGCCAGGTACTCAGTATCACGTGGTATAGGTGCAGGAAATGATTTTTGGAGCCTAAACATAGATCGGAAGTTATTGTTACCACTCTGACGGCGGAACTTGGGACACGCTTATTTCGCATCGGCTAGAAAATCAGAAATCGATTAAAACAAAAATGAAGTAAAATATTAACAAAGGGGTAGAAATAGAATCGTTTTTTGTGCAAGTGCGTTTTTTTTTGGGAAGTTAGAAAGTGCGCATGACCTGTTTGTATGCTAAGCTTTGCTACTTGGGACACGTTACCGATCTGATTTTTGATGTATAAAAACAATATTTTCTGAAGAAAAAAAAATTTTTTTTTTGATGTTATTAGATAAAATGAAAGCAAAACTTATCTTCTTTCTGGGGAAAGTTATTTTTTTAACTAGTTATTAAAATACTAGTGAAAATTCACTTGGGACTCAAATTGGCACTTTTCTAAATATTAGCTCATTTATCACATATTTTCTTCTCAAAAGTCACCTAGGTCCAAATTTCTGAAGAACTCCACTAATTCGGGGTTCAGAATACTTTCAGCGTCCTGAACAGCCTTCTTATTAATAAGCATCTTTACTAAACTATTCAACTTCTTCCCATTCATATTGTACTGAAAAAAAAGAGAATATTTCGGAAACACATACATAAACGCAATAGAAAAATAGAGTACTGCATTAAATAAGTATATATTCCATAAAGTATAAACTATACAAAACGGAGAGTTCACACTTAGCAGTCGCAGGTACTAGTGAAGCTAGGGAGTCACGCTCCCCCCCCCCCCCCCATTATGCTTCTGTTAAAAAGGTTAAATTGTATCAGACCTGTATGCGTGTGTGTGCAGAGGACGTCGTTATCTTTTAAGAAAATATTAGTTGTAACTTTAAAACTGGTTGGGTTTTTTATTTCAGAGTTTTTTGTTTTAAAAAAATTGTAAAAATTTTGGTCACGTCACCGTGATTGTTTAGGAGGGGTTCCGTTGCAGTAAACTTTAGTTTTCAGGATTGGCAACACCTTTCACGAGAGTTTCGGTTTACAAGAGGTTTGCAGTCTCTCGTGCAGCCGTCGCATATGTTTTTTGATTTATTTTCAACTAAAAAAAAACAAAAAAATTTGTAAAAAATCATTGATAACTTAATTTGGGTCACAAAGGGTTAAGAAACAAAAAGAAGAATACATTTTTTGGACAACCCATTAAATTTGGAAAAATTTTAGACTTTTGTACTTCTATTTTTCTCGTAAAAGTAAAATGAAGCATATTTAATTTTATCTGAACACTATATTCATGTTTCTCTTATAAATAGCTTGAAATTGGTTACAAAGTTTTTCAGTTCGAACCCCTATTTCTGAAGATTTTGCAATTCTTAACTAAAGTGTCAACCCATTTTCAAATGCCCATTCCCCTGTCAATAATGTGCAAAATGTTTAACTAATAGGTTTCTGAAGGTTTAATTACAATAGGTTTCAATGGTAATTAAAACAAAATTTCTCTAAAGCTTTTTTTTAACATTGTTAGTTTTTGAATGGAATAACAATGGTTTTTCAACACTAGTTATCATCATTGATATGCTCTCGTATTGCCAAAGTCAACACTTACTGGTATTCCTGGAGCTTCCATGATGAGATCTGGTATATATTCATAAGAGAGGTTAGTTTCAATTGTTTTCCTAATCTTCTCTTCAACTGCAGGAGTGAGGGAATGTCCCGGTGACATACTTACAAAGAGAATTGCCCGTTCTTCCAGTCTGGAGTTAAATTTTGAGACGCATATGCTGTCCACAAAGCCGGGAATTCCTTCCACTGGAAATAAATTTTAGAAGTTGTAAATTGAACCTCCATTCCTTAATTGCAACACGTATAATTTGGAGGTTTACATAACTTACTTACAAGCAAAGTAAATATCTGAGCAGTTGAATCTAGTATACTTTGGTTTCATGACGTCATCGCTGTATGAGAGAAATGAAATTCATATATATAATATATTGCAAAAATTAATATTCCTGTTTTATTGACTTATTTCTTGGTTAGTAGATACACTCGTGCAATTATTTTCACACAGCAGAAATTTAACATTTTCATATTAAAAATTTTATTGTGTTTTTCCCTTGTATGTTTGTTTGTTGTTTTTACTTACTTGTTTATTTTTTTTTTAATTATCACTCTTATGCTTACTAGCATTAGTTGCAACATATAGTTCACAACACTCATCACACTAATCACCTAACTTTTTTCACAAAGACGAAGGGTTTGCTTAACTTGCTTCCAGATTACCATAATGAAAAATAAAAATAAAAACATAATCAAAATATAAATTATTTTGAATTGAAGCAATGTTACCTTCTCCCATATACAGTAAAACCGTTAGTCTCTACATTGATCCAGGTATCATCTCCTATGCACCAAGCACCTAAAATTACCAAATTAATATGTGAATTTTTAAAAACACAAAAAAATATTGAGCTTTACTTGAGCAACATTTTCTTATTCTTGATGAAAACGTGATGACATTTGAGTAATATCAGTAACATTAAGCACACTTTTGTTAAATCTGAGTAGCCCGATCTTTTAACTATCGTTTTCTTTAACTAGCGCGATGTTTTAACTAGCGCGACAGTGACATTGTTTCTTAAAAACGCTGTTTTCATCAACTGGAAATCTGCATTTAAAAAATATATAATGCAGATTTTAACAATGACTTAAAGTAGTTTTTTTTAAATATGTCTAGAACAGAGGTTTCCAAAATTTGTGGAGCCCTAGGTACCATTGAAGGAGGAGAAGGGTTCCGCCACAAGTTTGTTTTAATATTATTTATTTTTATTGACAGAAATTTTGAAAAGAAATAGAATAAATAACGTGAAGGACTTATAGGGTCGAGCCAGATTAAAGTAGTAGTCGATAGTCATCATTCGTAGCGGATTTCTGTTGTCGCAATTTCGAAGGCTCCCCACGACCATAATGTTGTACATTAGTTTGTGATACACAAAAAACCCCCTAAAATGCATTGCAACGTACCTCCAAACCTAAAATCTGCCATTGGCTGTCATAGTGTTTTGCATCAAGATGCCAAAGTCAAGCTACATGATTGAAACATAGTTTTTCACGAAGCTTCAGAAATAGTTTATTTTATATAGTCTAACTTCCTCCAGTCAAGATTATTGAGCAAGATTTATGAAGAAAGTCCAACAATTTAAAGATCCCTACATTTTGATAAGAAATACACTGGGTTGTTCAAAATCAAAAATGAAGTTAATATGAACGTTTTAATATATGAAGTATGGAAAAATCGCACGAACGTCATGATGAAATGATTTTTTCCCCTACTGGAGTGAAAAACATCAATATCTTTAGCAGCTTGAAATGATTTACATAAAATACGACGGCTGATGAAATCAGACCTTCTTGGCGACAATTCTGGCAAATTGAACGAAGTTTCTGCACTCATTCAAGAAAAAAAGGTTGCTGCATTTGTTGTGAGTGACAAAAGAGCAACGTTAAAAAAAATAAATAAATAAATAAAAAACATTAAAAATAAAAAAATATTAAATTTTTGTGACCCGGCGTAGTAATAAAATCCTTCCCCCTGAAGAGAAATTTTCTATTGGGGGCCCAACTCTTGTAACGATTAGTGAAAAAACTTTATCTGCACCAATCCCAATGCTGTAGATATGTACGCTAATTTTAATGAGAATACTTGTATTTTTGTTTGCAATGCAGCAGTCATGATAAAAGCAGAAATCGTATGATAAAGCACCTCTCTGAAGGGACTGGTGCCAAAATTAACTATCACCAGTCGACATGTGTACCAAGTTTCGTTTAATTTTGTGCAATACGTTTTGAATGTCCTGAAAACATTGGTTAAATACATGCACAAACTCTTATCGACGGATAGGTTGTTTCCAAAAGTGGTAAAACTTGGACCATCCCTCCTTAAAATGTGTCAACCAGTCAAGTTACGAAAATGTTCACGCATCTTATAGCTCTTAGTATTTGGAGGAAAGTAATCAAGTGGTAATCATTTCTCATCTCTGTCATTTCTCTCTAGGGCACCCCAAATTTAAATTTTTTAAAGGAAAGAAAATTTGAATTTGCTGAATGAAACTCCTAATTTTACCCAAAGACAAAATATGAGAATAGTATCCTTATATTTCTTTTTTTAATTGAAATAATGTAATGCTTTCTCCAGATTTGTTTAATCATCAGAAAAAAATTCAAAGAAAGGAATTTTAGGAAGGTCACGGCGACTTCGCATGACCTCATATCGAGGCTCTCCTGTTTGACTGGGCCTAGATAGATTACATTTTTTCTTCTAGTCATAAACAGTTATGGGGTTCCTTGAAATAAAGGCGAAGCACTAAGGGTTCCGCTGGCTAAACAATTTGGGAGCCGCTGGTTTAGAAATATTACTTTAATTCCATAACATGGCAATATACTGCCCGTCAAATTTCTATGAACAAATAAAGGCAATTTGCTCTTTAAGGATTAAAAACAGCGAATAAAATATGAAACATAGCACATGTAATACATGGCTAGCTAGCTTATACCATCCAGAGACTGCAGTTTCGTTCTCATTAGAACTCCTCAGTCTATAATAGGTAGTAACCTATTCGGAAGTAGAAACATACATAAGAAGTTGAGAGTGCAAACAAACTAGTAGCTAAAGCAGATTTGGCACACCAGAGAGAGACTGCAGCAGTAGTACAGTTCCACCCGCAAATAGAAGGCGTAGCTTGAGTCATATAAGTAACTCCAGCTTTGCTTTGGCTCTAGATCATTTTTTGTGCCAAATATTAATTTCATAGTACATAAATACTATAAATAACGTTTTTATTGTTGGGTAGGTTCATATCATTTGGTATAAAAATATTTGCCACATCCAAGAAGGTTGAGGCATTATATGAAAAAGTATGAAAAATGTGTTTAACATTACGAGAGGATTTTCTCTCAAATCAATTGAGAAGCGACTGCTGAAACAAATTAAACATAATTTGGAAAATGTTGTTAAATGGTGGTGTTGATCACAAAAATACGGTGAAAAAGGGAGTTGTCATAGAAAACTTATAGTTGATGTATGATTTAGTATTAAAAAGCGACTGCTTAATTGCAACTAAGTAACGGAATTACATAGGGTACATTTTCTTCCGTAAAAAAATACCTTTCACTTGACTCTAGTGTTAATAGCTTTCGAATACAAACAAGTGTTTCGGTTTTTTTCCATCCCTGTATAATGAAAAAATCATCTTTAGAAACGCTTGCAAACTGATGACTTGAAACAAAGAAAGATTCTACAATCTGTTTTAGTCTCAAACTGCCAAAAGTTCTGTCAAATCTGTTTGCTTAGTTTCAGCTTTGAAATTAGCTCGTTAATTTTACTAACAACATAAACTTTATAAAAATTAATGTTTTTCATTGTTTTGGCAACACTTAAGAACTAGAATCGGCAAGAATTATAACAACGAAAGTAACTTGGGAAATAGTCTTGAAAACAAATCTTTGTTTTATATTATTACCTGGATATTTAGTTAAATATATTTCATTTAATTTATTTTCTGAGTAGCCACCAAGACATGAAACTGGAGTTGTCGGAGCCGGATTGAGTTGCACCAATTCTCCTCTTTGACAAACTACGTAATTTCCTGTGCATATAAAAAATACCACATTCATTTACACAGATAGTCACGATTTACAACCAATATAATCAAGTTCTAACATTCGCATAGTTTGATTAATAGTTTTCAAATGGTCAAATATTTAAAATTTCCTTTCATATAATGTTAAAAATATTTGTTTAAGAAATAAAGATTGGTTTTTCTTCTTCGTAGCCGGATGGGGCGTTCCACTTCATTTTCAGAAGCCTTCTTTTATTTGGGAAAAGTTATCATGCTTGTAAGGTCATAGAGAAAGGCTGTTAGTTTAAGAAGCAGTTTTTTTTATGAATCAGGCAGACTGGAAAGTTGACATTTTTATTTTTTGCAAAATCTTTTCATCAGGCTATGTTCCTAACTTAAAACTATTAAACACATTATTTTATTTTTCTGAAAAAAAAAACACTCTTGATTATTCGGTTGCTATAAGTGCTGAGAAAACATCCATGCCATCTGACATGAACCAAAATCTTCTTTAAATCTACTTAATTCAAGTTTTGATAAGGGGCCATATACAAAGTGAAATGGACACAAAGTTCAAATTTTCAAACCCATATTTTTAGTTGCATAATTAGATGTGGAAGGTAAAAAGCAGTCTAGATACCAAGTGACATTACATTATGACTAGTAGAATAAAATATATAAAGGAAAAAATAATTTAGAGACCACACTACATATAAAATGCTACTTTCAAGGTCAAAGTTTACTGATCAACGCAAGAGTAAACAAATCAGTTTTTTTCTTCAAAGAGTTCACTAAAGCTACCCGCTATAATACGTTAGCTTTGAATAACGAAATAAAAATGTTTGGGGTTTTAAAGTTGACACTTGCAAAAAAAAAAAAAAAAACCTACGGTTTGAGTTCAAAGGAGAAAAATGCATTATTCCAACATTTTGACGAATACAAAGCCGAATGCAAACGGTTTTATATACACTAACTCAGCCTACACGTACCTTCTGGAGAGGGGTTATGTTTAAAAAGTCCTTGTACTTGTATGAGCTACTGTATTAGGATTGGTAATAATGTTAAAACCGTCAACTATACTTTAAAAAATTCATCGAATCGTTACAGATTGTTTCCGGGTCGCCTTCCGGGGTTTTACTTATTTCCATTAGTTTCTTGTGAAATTCAAGTCTCTATGCTTATTTTTTTTTTTTCAAAATTTCTGCATATTGCAAGAAAGCAGACTTCTCACTATCTCAAAAAATTAAATTGTCTATAAGTTTCAAAATATATTTAGTAATTTTATTAGGCATCTCGTTCTTAACATTAAATTAATGTTGAAAACGAAATACTTAATGAAAATGCTGATTAAATTCTTCAACTGGCAGATAAACACTTTCATCTTTCTTTGCATAGAAAGCCAGTTCAATTGTTTTAGTTTGCGCTATTGTATATGGTCCCTCAAAAGGGCGAACAATGATTAAGGGTCATTTTCACCATATGCTAACATTTCAGAATTTTTAAGTAATTTTTTAACTTGCTATTTTATTTTAGAATCACTAACAGATGTTTTGTCACATATTCTAGGTGTGTGAAAAAGTAATTGGTTGTATACTTTGATGCATAATTAAGTATTGGGTCATTCCACGTCAAATCGCCTAACGCTATGTGCCGTCATGTCTCGGATTTTGATCAATATTTTTTTACGGATAGACACCTAAGAGATAAACTCAAATTAATTTTTTTAGATTTTTTGAATAAAAATTTAGGGTTGTAGAATTTTTTGAAATTTTGATTTTTTTCAGAATTTTTGCTTTTTTATTTTTGGTATGCATTTTGAAAAAGCTCTATAACTTCCTCATTTTTCATTCAATCAAACCAGTTTATGCATCATTTTGAAGCTAATTATTTTTTCCTTCAATATTAGTGACAAAAATGAGATTGTGAAAAATAGAATTTTGCCAATGGTCGTCTGAAGTCAGATTTTGTGTTTTTTCAATTGGTATGTTCAATAGGTCATATCTCCGGAGTACCAACTAAGAACTGCACAATTTTTTTTTCAGTGATGACAACATCATATACTTTTTATATAAAAAAAATTAGGAGGGTGTTTTTTGTTGTTTTGGAATAAAAAAATCAAACGTGTTTTTTCAGTTGGTATGATCAATAGGTCATATATCCGGATTACCAGTTAACAACTGCGCCATTTTTTTTCTACGATGAAAATATCATAATGTTTTTATGATCAAGATATTACAAGGGTGTTTTTTGTTGTTCTGAAATTGAAAAAAAAACAAATGGATTTTTGAAACAAATTTCTTTAAAAATCAAGTTTTCGATAAGTTTAAAAACTCCGTAAAATTAAAAAAAAACTTATGCTATTACAAGGAAGACCACGACATGGCAGCTGAATGGCATTTCTTTGCCACGAGTCATGGCAAGAATGCATGCGATGGAGTAGGGGGCACAATAAAACAGCTTGCGAGAAGAGCAAGTCTTCAAAGAACTGTCGAAGGACAGATTTTAAATGCACATGATCTATTTCAATTTGCCTCTCAAAACATAAAGGGGATACAGATTTTTTTCGTTAAAGAAGTGGAAGTGGTTGCAAATGAAGATTTTTTAAAGAAAAGATATGAAAGAGTCTTAAGAATAGTAGGCAGCAGAGAGAATTACTTCTTCAAGCCATTAGACACGAAGAGTATATTAGTGAAGAAGGTTTCTGTGTTTGAAAAACCTTTTGTTGCCACTGTCGGAACATGGTAGAAATAAAGATTGTTATTCATTAAATTTTTATGCTTTCATTTCATAACAAATTATAAAATGTTACGTAGATTTCAGAATAATGGAAACCAAACATAAAATTTTTCCAACCACCAAGAGAGCTCGCTAGTCTTTTTTTGTCAAACTATGAATGAAAGTATTTTTAAAGACATTTCAGTTTATTTTATCGTAATTCCCATCGGTTGATGGAGTGGCTAGCAAATAATTACTGAAGAGTAAACTGATTATGCAGTCACTTTTCACTACCAAAGCATGCAAGCAGTAGAACAATATAAAACTACCATCAAGTATTTGAATCTAATAAATAGGATACATTTTCATCTGCTTGTGACGTGTGATGCTGAGTGAATCTCAAATTTAAGTTTCAAAAGTTGATTTCAAAGTAAAGTTTTTTGAAAAAAAATCTCATATTTTTATTTCAAAATAACAAAAAAACATCCTTCTAATTTCTTGATCATAAAAACATCATGATGTTTTCATTATGGAAAAAAAATGGCGCAGTTGTTAGCTGGTAATCACGAGATATGACCTATTGATCATACCAACTGAAAAAACACGTTTGATTTGTTTTAATCCAACACTGCAAAAAGCACCCTAATAATTTTTTATACATAAAAAGGGTATGATGTTGTCATAACAGAAAAAAAAATATCGTGCCGTTCTTAGTTGGTAGTCTGGAGATATGACCTATTGATCATACCAACTGAAAAAACACGTTTGATTTTTTATTCCAAAACTGCAAAAAGCACCCTCCTATTTTTTTATACATAAAAAGGGTATGATGTTGTCATAACAGAAAAAAATTGTCGTGCAGTTCTTAGTTGGTAGTCCGGAGAGATGACTTATTGATCATACCAACTGAAAAAACACGTTTGATTTTTTTATTCCAAAACTACAAAAAGCACCCTCTTAATTTTTTATACATAAAAAGGGTATGATGTTGTCATAACAGAAAAAAAAATATCGTGCCGTTCTTAGTTGGTAGTCTGGAGATATGACCTATTGATCATACCAACTGAAAAAACACGTTTGATTTTTTTATTCCAAAACAACAAAAAACACCCTCCTAATTTTTTTTATATAAAAAGTATATGATGTTGTCATCACTGAAAAAAAAAATTGTGCAGTTCTTAGTTGGTACTCCGGAGATATGACCTGTTGAACATACCAATTGAAAAAACACAAAATCTGACTTCAGATGACCATTGGCAAAATTCTATTTTTCACAATCTCATTTTTGTCACTAATATTGAAGGAGAAAATAATTAGCTTCAAAATGATACATAAACTGGCTTGATTGAATGAAAAATGAGGAAGTTATAGAGCTTTTTCAAAATGCATACTAAAAATAAAAAAGCAAAAATTCTGAAAAAATCAAAATTTCAAAAAATTCTACAACCCTAAATTTTTATTCAAAAAATCTAAAAAAATTAATTTGAGTTTGTCTCATAGGTATCTATCCGTAAAAAAACATTGAACAAAATCCGAGACATGACGGCACGGCCGACTATTAAAATTAGGTGATTTGACGTGGAATAAGCCTATTCAAATGCTGTTGTAAAACTTTAAGTTGCTAGGAAAATTGTCGTCCGTTACCCTACAAAATCAATATGAAATCTCACTTCTAAACTATATCATAGCGCAGTGGTGGCCTACCGGCGGCACGCGTGCCACGATGTGGCACGGCGGAGCGGTAACAGTGGCACGCGAAGACTTTTTGAAAAAATTCCAAAATTGGGGGGAAAATGTCGATCTCAAAAATATTGATAAAAACTAAAACCCCTAAACTGATAAATATAATGATATTGTGACGATTAAGTGTCAGGAGGCTGGCTTACAAATTGCTTGAACTACAATACTGCAAAGTACTTGGCGTTAGCTTCGGACATCCAACGAAAGCTGTGACGCTACAGACAATGCTTTGTAAAGCATATTTGTGCTTAGCACGAATGAAACTTTCGATGCTGCAGAATGGATTCTTGATCTGCAATAGTTTTAGCTCAGGGTGATGAAATGTTTAAAAATGTTAACTCTGCACGTAAAATTAAGAAACCAGATTGGACAAAATTCGGAATGGTTGCACAAATGAAGATCCTTAAATTGTTTTTTAACATTACTTGAAAATAATTTGGGAAAAAAACTTCAAAAGTATCATCGAATTATTTATCACGAACTCCTTGCCAAACAATGAGACTTTTTCTTTGCTGGTGACCCTGTAGTAACAAACTACAAATTAGAGCTCTGAATGTTTTGTGAACTTTTCCCAGGAGAAAGAGGAGAACATGACAAGTTACTCCTTCATTGAAATGGGCAATAGCTGTCCAAAGGAAAAATAGTCATAAGATTTTAGAATTTTAGAGAGTGTGTTTTTTAAAATGACTGGAAGGAAAGCAATGAGGACTTGCTACTTAGGAATGAATAATAGCATGTGAATTTGAATATATCATCTCTTATTATCCTCCTGTTTTATGTGCTCATGTTAACCCTCGCTGTTTCATGAAATAATTATAGACTCGGTACTGCTTCTTCGGTTTAGCTGCTTCGTAAAAGTTAAATGGCTTACTGAATCAAAAATTTGTAAAAACATCTGTAAAATCATTTGTATAACTTCTGTTAATCGTTTTTCGAAATGAAAAGATTTTTAACGGAAAATTGTCAATGAGAAATAAAAAACTTTCCTCTTTTTATATGTTTGTTTAATTGTTTTTAAAAGTTTTTTTTTTTTGAGGGGATTTGGTATCCTAATATTGTACTTCGATAGGGGCGCAATGTTTCACTTTCGCACGGAACGTTTCAAACGCTAAATCCGGCCCTGCTTGAAATATAACCAGAATGTTCCGACTCCACATTCAATGGCTATTTTTCAGAATGCGTGTGAATTTTTAATTTGAACTTGTTTAGCTTGCCCATACATATAAGCAACTTCCCACCCCGCCCCTCCATTCTTCGATTACATTTTTTAGTACTCTCAAAAATAAGTAATATGCTCTAGTTTTCTTAGCCAATATTTTTTTTTTTGATGAACTGGCATGTTGCACTTTGTTGTGATGTTGCAAAACGTCCGAAACTTAAGAATCGCCCCATAACTTTAAAGTTCTTGTCAGAATCTCATGCTTTTCAAAAGTGAGCAATCCTCTATCGAAAAATGTAGGGAGTGGGAATCTACGCTTATCTCTTCAGAAAATACAATTCGCACAAACAATGAACACTTCTCAGTTACCATTCGGACTATAAGCGAAAGAGATTTTTTTAAGAGGAAGGTGCATTAAAAAAAACCTTTTGAATCCACCACTCGCAGATCATAACCTAATGAGAAGCATTGTATTTCGCCTTTGTAAACAGGAAGGTTGGAGTCCAAACCACTAAGCAACCCCAGATATTCAGTTGTTGCTAGAAAAAAAGGAAACACATTTATTACAGAGCTGGAGAAAACAACTAAAGTTCATGAATTCCTGTTAAAATTTTTTTTCGAAAATAAGAGACAAGATTGTCTGCAACAACTTTTCTCGTATAAATCGCATTTTTCAGTGAAAATTTTTCTGGGAATAAACTGTAAAACTTAAAAATTAGTATATTTACTATAAGCAACAATTTTATGTATTTTTTAAAAAATATTACATTTGTGTATTTTTGAAGTTATATAGTAAATTTCTTTCGAAAATTTCAATCACACGCAGAGTGTTTAGTAAAATCTAAATAAACTTTCAGAAAACTTTTCAGCAAAAAAGAGATTGAGCTTAAATTTGAAATACAACTATTGAAAATTTGGTGAAATATGTCAAGCTATTTTTTAATACCACGCATGCACTAAATGTAGCAGTTCAATATACTAAAAATTTAGCTATAGATATCGCGACCTAATGTGGCAAATTTCAATTATACTCTGATAGGCGATGCCTAATAAGTGATCATTCACAAATGCTTGCCTGTAATCGTTTAGTTTGATTAGTGTTATTGAAATAAGGTTCATTGGTTAACGATATCTTTTTAAAGTTTTTGGGATATTCAACTAGCGCTTTTTTTATAAGCAACCAAATTGTTTCGACTTCGAAATTTTAAGAGCTCTAAATTGCTTCTTTCACTCGTGCTCAATGAGAAATTATTTACTTTGAATGCTTATACTCTAAAAGATTTTCTATATTTTTATTTCAAACTTTAGTGTCATGATATGCTAGCAATTCTCTTGTTTCCAGCAAGTTTATTAAGGTTCATAAATATGAGAGATTTTTCACGAAAATTTATTAAATTACTATACATAGTGAGTAAACTAATTTCTGAAAAATCATAGCTTATTTCCAGATATTTACTGTGAAGAATTCCGCAAAATGATGTATTCGGAACACTTTTCAACTTAGAAGAATACAGTCATCCGGTCTAAGGTAACATACAGCATTAAAAAAAAATCTTATAACAGGAAGTAGGAACATTGAATTGCATGATTCCACACGAACAGACAAACGTCAAACCAAGTTAATAAAAACGTGGTAAAAAGAACACTGTTCAAAACAATTAGAGGAGCAAGCAAAAAAGTGAAGAAAACCGTGCAAAAAAGACAGCCACGGATTGGCGTACAATGGATAGTACAAGCGTATCAATGCGTAATACAGAAAAAAAGACCTAAAAACTGTCGAATTAATCTTTAACCCTTTAACGTCAGGTGTGCCTAATTCGGTACAGACCTCCAGAATCATTTTGCCTCAGTTGCTAAACGAGTTATTCCACAAGAGAACATTGTGACGTTTTTGGTACATTTGTATCTGCCGGTAGCAGTAAGTCTTTAAAAAATAGGTAGGTGTGCTTCCTATGGTCTTCCTTGATTGAGATTTGGAAGGAAAAAAATGTTTCCTTAGGTAAAAAAAATGTTGTCCAGAAAGAGTTAATTCTTCGAAAATGTGGAAAAAAACATGAAAAGTTGATTTAGAGCAACAATTTGGTTACATGTAAAAGATAAAAAAAAGTATTGTTTAGACATGATGCATGAGTTTTAATAAGGCATGTGGTCTCCTTGAACAGCTCAGACTGCAGACTGCTGCACATCTGTTTGGCATGTATGCATTTGTAATGGATACATATGAAGTAAAAATGTCCAAGAGACGATTAACAATGAATCATTTTTTATTCTACAACGACACTAAATGGGGTAATAAAATTTCTTCTCAATCTTTGAGAAGAAATAAAGGTGGAGGGAATGTAAACCTATTATCCTGAAACATCAACGGTGACACCTGATCTGGGGAGAAAATTCGAGTTGTCCGCAGCCGCTGAACAATTTTCCCATTAGCTGAAGCGGCGAACGTTGAAAAGCATTTAACTGTTGTGAGAAAATTCATATTTTCAGGCATGGTACACCTTTGTTGTATCACAAATTGTAAAAACATATCCCTACCAGTATGTCCAAAAACATTTCACAGGTATCTACGACAGTTATTTGACATCTAGCATAAATAAAAAGGAACTAACCGATGGATTCAACGAGTACATAAGGGTGGTTCGAAAAAAATTTTTTTTGCTACGGACCAGGGCGCACACTACTTTTTTTACGTTTACGTATAAGATCACTCCCCTAAAATTTCAGCTCCCTACTCTTAATGGAAGATGGTGCTCAAACACCCTTCATTTTTACTCTTT
>JAXGGA010011927.1:0-40626 GCA_038373865.1 Uloborus plumipes | reverse complement strand
AATTTTGTGTGATGATAGTTGTTCTTCTGAACCATTATCAATACTAATGACACTATCAGGTGGTAACTTTAATTACAAGCATTAGTTTGTTGAAACAAAAACCGATGAATTTACGCAGTCCTCGTGTTAAAATGAATAGTAGATTGAAAAGTGGAATATGTAAGTCAGTTTTAAAACAATTTTGAAAATGACACATTTTTAATGTATTTAGTGAATATTTATTTGTCTATTTAATTAGGGTTTTTTTAATAAATGACAAATGTACTAGACGGAAAAACGGATAGTGAAGAGCCTAGATAATTATAAGAATTAGATATAGTAAAATTTTATTTATTTATTTATTTTTTACCAAAAGGAAGATAAAAAAAAAGACAAAAAATTTTTTTTTCAAACAAAGGTACGGGATGAAAATTTTCTCTTTGAAACAATCTTTCCCTTGCTTTAGCATCATATTTTTATAGTTGGTACACATTAAACATTCATCCATTACGACTTTTTGTTGATTGCATCGAGGAATGTTCTTCACTTTATGGTTATAAATTAAATCACTTTCGAATAGGGAAAATATGGTAAAAATTAGTTGTTTAAATCGGTAATATTTCATTCAGCATTGTTTTTATCAAATCTGTAAAATGTTCATCTTATATTTAACAAAAAAAATATTAAACTTATTAACTAGTGGCCAAAACTTAATTTAGAGCGTTTCAATGAAGTCAAACTCTTTTTAAAACTAGCTTTTAATGGCGTTAAAAGGTAAACACAGTAATAAGAACTATCTATGCATTAAAAGAACGATTATTTGCTATTTTCTGTGAGGAAAATTTATGCACTTTGCGTAAAAACTTACTTGTACTTAAATCCCTAAAACATGCTCCGTTTGGTTTAAACGTGTATATTGTGAAACAGCTTTAGTTAACCGAGATCACTTAATATGTGTTCTGTTTCATTTATTCGTTACAACGTATGATAAACTAGCGGCATTAAACAGTGCATTACGAAAAGCAGTCTACAACATATTAATAAAACATGCTTATTCTTAAAATGTATTTTTTTTAAAGTTAATGTTCCTGGACTGATGAACTCTTGAGAATATTTAGTCGTGTAGTTCTAACTAGGCTTAAAACAATATGGAACGTGTAACAGATCACTTAATATGTGCTTAAAAATAAGTTAATTTGCAGTTGAAACATCAAAGCAGTTAGCAGACGAACAGTTATCAAAAAAATTTTTTAATATAAACGGAGATTTTTTTTTTCTTATAATTTGATTTTCAAACCTTAAGTTATGAAATATAAGTTTACTTAATGTGCGTAAAAATCAGTACTTTTCCCAATATTTCTTATAAAACTTCGAAGTAGATAATATACAATTAAGTCTATAAGTGTTTTGGGAGACGGAAAAGTCTTCATTCTTACAATAAAATGAGCCCGATAACAGGTTTGAGTCGACATCAATGGAATTTTAACACATTTGTTATTAAACGGAAAACATGTACAATTCTTGAGCTCTTATTTACAAGATTGTTATTCCATACATGTCTTTAAATCTCAATACACACAGCTCCAAGCATGTCAATTTTCCCAACACGCTTCTGAAACATAATTACCAGAAAAAAATACTTTTTCCCTCAGACTCTTGAGTTTCGGGTCTGATTGCCTGCTGTCAATTCTCCTTTGTTGTGGTTTTCGGATGTGGCAGACACCTGTTTCTGGAAGGTCTGCCTCGTTCCTCGTACTGTCATAGGGTGGTGGAACGTGGAATTCCTGTGGCTGGCCGTCATTGTTTCTGTCATCGTCGTGTACTCAGAAGCTCGGGAATGGTTCTCAGTTAGGGGACGTTGCATGGAAGGGAAGCAAAAGCACAGTTTTTGCGCAATCCAGTTGCAGAAAGGCAGCCTTCTGGGAAGAAATAACGATACACATTAGATCATTCTTGAATTGTTACAAGCAGTTCGAAATTAAAGATTCTTTAAAAGTAAGGCGCCTTTGTGCAGAGATACTTTTAGAATGAGTTTTGCCACTTATTTGACAACAACTTTAATTAAACATTCGGTCGCTGTATCTATTTATTTACAAAATGGTAATACTACGCATTATTCAACCAGCCTTGCAAGAAAAAGCTATGTGCCCCACATGATAAAAAGTTATTTGCACCACCGATGATTCGAAAGTGTAATATGCCTCACATGAACTATCATTTACCTGTGTTTAAATAAATCCAAGAATTAATTTATTTACTCTTTTGCCAGAAAATTGTAAGATAGCAATGTATTATTTAGCTAGATGTCATCCTTTGGAAGATTTTTTAATGCAAAAATAAATAAATAAATAATTCTTATAAAAATTGAGTACATTTAGTCGCGATATGGATTCACCTCCGCCGCTAGAGGGCGCCAGTGTTGCAGGGGAGATTTTTGCTGCTCTGAGCTAAGTGATATTTTTAATGTAAATTGTTTGTTTTTATTGTATCAGTTTTGGTATTTTTATTGTATTTCAGCATATAATTTAGTATTTCTGTGCATTGAGACTTATTTTTGCTTTACTTGCATTCTTAAAGTGTTTTTCAATTTTTTGAGCTAAGCCTAAAATGTGGTGATTCCTTTGTTGTTAGGCCTGTGTTCTTTGTTGGGTGTAGCAATTTAGTTTATTTTTATTTACTACTGACTTAGTTATCTGCATTCTTTGTATCTTTAACTCAAATGATTTCTTATTTTAATTATTAGTAGTTACTCTTAAAATTTTGCACTTTTGTCTTTTTGTATTGCTTTTGTATAAGTGGATCATTCGAGTTATTATGGGTGTTATATGCATTTTGAAAGAGGTTAAGAATGGGAAGGGGAGCAGGTGGATTTCTTGCGACATTTGTCAGATGTTCTGCCTGTATGAGGGAAAAGAGGAGTCCATTTCTGAGGATGATTTCACTTGCACTAAGTGTGCTGAGCTCCTGGACTTAAAAAATAGGATGACCATTTTGCAGGCCCAAATAGCCTCAGGTTGTGGGACAGAGGAGGTAAACAATTCAGATGGAAAGGGGGAAGTTATTAAAAAGGATGTGGGCATTAGCTGTGAGTTAGTTAGTGGGATTATTCCAGAGGTGAAGGGGGAAGTTAGCAGTAAGGAGACAGACTGGGAGACGAAGGGAGTAATATTGGGGGATTCTATGGTGCGTGAGGTGGGAAATTCAATCGGGAGGGTAAAACGTAAGGTGGCTAGGTGTTGTTTACCAGGGGCTCGGGTGAAGGATGTAAATAAGGTTGCAGAGAAGAGGGGGACATTTGATAAGGAGGATATGGTCACTTTATGGGTGGGAACGAACGATGTAGGCCGTAGTAATAATGAGGAATTTAGGAACGAGTGGAATTCCCTGTTGGATAAAGCAACCAACAGTTCGACCAGTGTCCAAGTGGTTGGGTTGCTGCCCAGGTACGGAGTCAATAGGAGCTGGTTAAACCAGCGGGCTAGGTGCATGAACCTGATACTCAAAGAAATTTGCCATATGCGCAGTATCAGATTCATCGACGTGTGGAGTTATTGTAAGCGAGATTGGATTGCTAGGGATGGCCTGCATCTGAGTTCTACAGGGGTTAAAATGGTTAGTGGTTTGGTTTTGGAGTATTCTGAGTCAAAAAACTAAGTTTGAAAGGGGGGCAGGGTTCACGGAGAAGGTTGCAAAAATATGCAAACTATTTGGGTTTAATTAGGAATGGTAATAAGGAGGAAAATAAGAGTAGTCATTTCAACAATTTTGATTCAAGAAATCGTAAGGGGTTGAATAAAAACAAGTTGAGCATGCTTAAGGTTTTTTATACCAATGCTCGCAGTATTAGGAACAAGATGGAAGAATTAAAAAGCATAATCACAAATGAGAATTTGGATGTAATTGGAGTTACCGAGACATGGGCTACCAAAAATGATGATGATTTATTGTGTATTCCTGGGTATAATTTGTTTAGACAAGATAGAGTAGGTAAAAGAGGTGGTGGGGTTTTATTTTATGTTAGAGATACTTTAACTTGCAATGAATTGGCAATAAATGACAAACCTAATGATATTGACATGGTTTGGCTAGAATTGATGAGCGGTAAGGGTAAAAAATTACGTTTGGGTAACATTTATAGGCCACCTAATCTAAGCCAGGGTCAAGATGAACAGATGTATCGTATTATTAGAGACATGTCGAGTAAGGGACCGGTAATTATAATGGGGGATTTCAATTTTCCGGGCATTGATTGGAATAATTCTTACCCCAATAATAGTAGAGAAGAGGAATTTCTAAAAGTAATTGGTGACTGTTTTTTAGATCAAGTTGTTTCTGAGGGAACACGGCAGGATACTGTTTTGGATCTTGTTTTCTGCAATGTTGAAGGTTCTGTACAGGCATTATGTGTAGGGGAGCATATTGGGGATAGTGACCACAACAGCATTAGGTTTGGGATTAAGTTTGATATGCACAAAGACAAAAATTTTAGGTTTGTACCTAATTTCAGAAATACTGATTTTGTCGCACTCAGGCAGAGTTTGAAAGCGGTTTTTTCATCAGGTTTGGACAATAGCGATGTAAATTTGCAGTGGACAGAGTTTAAGGAAAAACTAGCAAAAACAGTTGGAGATTTTGTTCCTTTTAGGAGAAAAGGGGTAAACACAAAAATTTGGCCCATGTGGTTCACTAGGGAAACTAAGGATGCTCTAAACCGTAAGCAAGCTGCTTTTCGTCGATTAAAAGAAACTGGTCACAGCGCAGACAGGCTACAGTATTGTGAGGCTAGGCGTAGTTTTAAGTATTTGGTACGGTTTCAGAAAAGAGAATTGGAACAAAAGCTGGCAGATAATATTGACAGGAATCCAAAGGAGTTTTTTGCATACGCAAATTCTGGGAAAGTTCGAAATAGTCAAATTGGGCCACTAGTAGATGAGCATGGAAATTTAATTCAGAATGATGGTGATATAGCAAATGTTCTAAATGACTTTTTTTCCAGTGTTTTTAACGATAACTGTATCTCAACAGTTGACACAAGCAAGACACAAGCTACTACACAGCTTGAGGACTTTGTATTTTCCAGGGAGGACGTATTACTTTATTTGAAAAAAATTAAAACCACAAAAGCTCCGGGACCAGATAATATTTATCCAAAAATTCTAGTAGAATGTGCAGAGGAATTAGTTGACGCTATAGTTAATATATTCAATGCTTCGTATAACTCAGGGATAGTGCCAGAGGACTGGAAACTAGCTAACATTACACCACTCTTCAAGAAAGGGTCTAGAGGTAATGCAGGAAATTATAGGCCTGTGAGTCTGACTTCAGTGGTATGTAAAATTTTTGAAACATTGATCAAAATTAAGATTATGAATTTCTTAGAAAATAATGGGCTGTTGAGTAGTTTGCAGTATGGTTTCAGAAAAGGTAAATCGTGTGCTACTAATTTATTACATTTCTACGACAAGGTTACCTTGGCTTTAGATAGCAAAAAATGCGTAGATGTTGTTTACATAGATTTTCAAAAAGCTTTCGATAAGGTACCGCATGTAGCACTACTCAGTAAATTAGCTGGTATAGGGGTAGGAGGTAAAATTCTAGTTTGGGTTAGGAATTGGCTGACAGGAAGGAAACAAAGAGTAGTTGTTAGGGGTAACTATTCTAAATGGAGTGAGGTTTTAAGTGGGGTTCCCCAAGGATCAGTTTTAGGTCCCCTTTTGTTTATTATTTTTATGAATGACATTCATGAAAATGTTTCTGGAAACATGAATTGTTTTGCCGATGATGTCAAACTTATGGGGGTTGTAGAAAATGACGAACAAATAAATCAGCTGCAACAGGATTTGGATCATATTACTAAATGGGCAGACAAGTGGGGTATGGCAGTTAATGTTGGGAAATGTCAAGTGCTGCATTTCGGTCATGGAAATAAGCATACAAGCTATTATTTACAGGGTTCAGTCATTAGTAGGGCAGATAATGTTATGGATCTAGGTGTCTTAATAAATCAGGATTTCAAGTCTAGTCAACAGTGCAGCATAGCTAGTAACAAAGCCAATAGGATGCTTGGGTTTATTAATAGATCTATTTCAAACAAATCTAAGAAGGTTCTTCTGCCTCTATATAGAAGTTTGGTAAGACCTCATTTGGAGTATGCTGTTCAGTTTTGGTCTCCTTATCTGAAGAAAGACATTAATTTATTGGAAAGGGTACAAAGAAGGGCTACAAGGTTAGTAAATGGGTTTTCTAATTTAGACTATGATTCCAGACTTAGAATGCTTAATATGTATAGTCTTGAGCGAAGGAGAGTCAGAGGGGATATGATTCAGTTGTTTAAATTTATTAAAATGAATGATGTTACAGGGTTAGATTTTCGCACGGAAAGCAGGACAAGGGGTCATTGTTTTAAGCTGTTTAAATCTCAGGCTAATCTTGAAATTCGAAAAAATTACTATTTTAGCAGGGTGGTGGGAACTTGGAACAGCTTACCGGAAGAGGCGGTAAAGAGCAATGGAGTAGATGGCTTTAAGAGGGCCATTGATCTTCATTGGGGTCTTTAAAATTGACTAGGATCAGCCAAGTTGGGCCCAGAGCCTGCTGCTGGTCGCCACATTTGTATTTGTATTTGTATATTAAAAAAAATAGAAAAGAAAAAAGTAAAAAAGAAAAAGTTTATAAATCGATTGAAAAACTGAAACAGTCGACAGAACTTTCATTAAATTTGAGAATGATTTTCTGAGAATGAATGCGTAGCATTATTGTTTACATTTTTAATGTTCTGTGAAACACAACATCCAACTTGTTTACTTCTAAAAATGTAGCTTCAAATTATCGTATTTTCCAACATGTGGGATGGTTCATTCACTACGTTTTTATAATTAATGACAAGGCATTGAAAATAGGAAAATAAACTATAAGACATATACTGTGGGTTGCAGAAGTAAAGAAAATAGTTAGACATACGTGTGTGTAATTTCAAAAACTTCAAAACGGGAATTTCCAGAGCTATGTGATACGTTTGTGAGTGATTCATTACCGAGGGTGGTTTTCTTGTCAAACCGTTTAGTTAAAGCGTAAGTAACCATTATACTTTGACACTTTTATGAGTCAATTATATAGTAAGAGCGTCGCATTTAAATTGATTTATGTCCTTGTAAAACATGTTTGACTAAGTATTATCCTTCCTAAACAAAAATCTAATCAACTAATGCTGTGTTAGTTCTCAGGGAAAAATTAATTGCTTAATGTTAGTCCAAACGTGAAATACCGATCTGTCAGTTATGTCTTTTAGTGCAAAATTAATTTAAATAATATTTTGTATATAACATGTGGCTTTTAAAGAATTATCACTTGTAGAAACGATTTAAGAGGGGTAATACGAGAATACATTTGTGGTTTGGAACTATGATTGAGTAATAACACTTGCTCAACTTTTTAACGATGATTTTGTTGAAGTTATCCACTTTACTGGCTCTGTCTGGTAAGAGCTGCAAAGAACTCCTGAAGAGGATACCATCCCATTTTGCAATTAAAAATTCTTATTTGTAGCCAGTTATGAATAGAAAATCTCTAGTTAAATAACCTGGACTTTTGTTGTTCAGTTAATTTTACAGGTTAGTAACAGTTTTTATAATAGTTAGAAATTGTATTTAAAAAACGGGCTAGTTCTTTAAAAAAAGATAAAACTCTTTCATAAAACTTATGAACTGTTCTTTCAATACAGATAAAATGTAACTATCTTTAAATATAAATACAAGTTAAACTTTGTTTTATCCAAATTTTTAAACTTTGTTATATACTTTGTTGTAGAGATATCTACCATTTAAAACGTTGCATAGAATGCGAATGCTCTAAAAAATGTTCGAGTACCTTAACCAATTTTTTTTCGTTATATCCACAGCATTCCTTGTTCCATAACAGAAAAAAAAGAAACTATTTAAACTGTTGACATTATTTTCATTATTGCAACAAAATGGCAACCGGAGCTTTCTTGAGAATTAATGAGTAGATAGACATTTTAGAACGTGTCTGGTATTGAACTCCATTGGGAAATAATTTGTCATTGAAAAGAGGAAATTTATTCCTCACGTTTAAACAGTAAAAAAACAAGATGACCAAAAAGGTTAAAAAGTACCATTCTTAGATAAACCAACCAATATTTAAGAATGTTCCTACAATGGCTTTTAACATTCTTTTATTTTTCGCAACAACAATGTGAAACACTAAAAGATACAATATATTAATATTTTCAGTATCTGGGCTGTGAAAATTAATCTTACTTCTGATCTAAATGTTTCACTTTATTATTATTATTATTATTTTTTGCTACCCCACGCCCTTAAAACTTTAACTAGTTCTCAGAAGAAATAAAACGTTTTCCATGCCCTCTTTTCACAGCTATACTTACCCAAAATACACAGTATGATGGGTAAGTGAAAATCGGAGAAACACTAATGGAAGGTTAAAGATGCCCTTGCCTGAAGTTCCTGCAGATATGCGTCGAGAAGAGGCAATAGATCATGGGGTTGGCGGCGCTGTTCAGGGGAGCCAAGCTCTGGATGAAGGTGGAGATAGCAATAGAAGTTTGACCGTTCGGGATTTTCCCATACACCTGCAGCAAATCATAAACGAAGTAGGGGCTCCAGCACAAAATGAAAACTGAAACAAAAATGCATTTTTGTACCAAACACTTGTTTTAAATGTTTTAGTTTAACCCTTTGACGCAGAATTTTTATCCACGTGTTTTTCATACTTTGTTCATAATTCCATATCGATTTTCACCAAAGCTAGGCGGGAAATAATATATTTAGCATTTTAATAATATTCTAGTTATGTAATACATCGTAGGAAAACAAAGTCCCTTAGTGCATAAAAGGTAAAATATTCATGGGGAATTGGTGTTTTGTTCTGTGGGACATCAGTCTCCCATTTCTGCTTCAAAGGATTAAATCCAAAAATACAGTAGTTATATTCCAGGAACCAGCTAGACGTTACATATTTGCACTTAACTGACCGCAACGTGTCCCTTTTTATTACGTTTTCTTGAGAATTTGCATGAAAGGGTCTTCGAAACGACATTTTTAACAACAGGGGACTCAATCTTGATATACATTGAACTATGGGTGGATCCAGAACTTTTTCAAAGTAAGGGCGGTTGACATTTCTTACTCATTTTTTACTATGCTTACTGGCTTACAAATATTGATCACAAAGCTCTCGGACTTCAATCCGAAGCATTTCCGGGAGTAAGTCACACTTTTTCTTCCCCAACTTCATTAAAACTCTTATTAAATTGCCATTTTAGATTCAATATCGAAAAATTACCGGTGAAGAGTCCCCAAGGAGGCAATCGCCCCATCGCCTCTCCTTTGTATCCGCCCCTGCATTGAACGGATGAAATGTTCTTTTACCTTCCTAATCCGAACTACTCGGTAATCTTCAGAATCTTCTACTTTGATAAGCCTAATGTGTAAAAGGAAGTTGAATTGCCGACAATGTTTAAGACATATGATATTGAGATATGATTGGCTAAGATTTAGCTGTAAACTTCATGTATACTTGATGAGTGGGGCAATTGAAATTTGCAGGTAAAATATCAGTATTTTACACAAATAAATTAAATTTTACTCTAAGGCTAAACATTAAATTTGCTTTTAATTTAATTTCGCAAAGTAATAATACGAAGTTTTGTATTGTGTATGGGTATTGCAATGACTAATTCATTTTCAGTAACCTACAAACTGTACCTCGCTTACTACAACAATAAAGAATTCTGTTCTCAACAAAGATCCAGCGTATCTTATATGAGAAATGGAATAAACCTTAAGATGAACTAAGTAAGTTTTATTTTTACTTAGTCTAGCGAGCATCGAACTGATTCTATTTTCCTCCAAGGGACACTTGTGACGTACAAACAAAAGACTACTCGTTGATAAGCAAAAGTAGGAAAGATAAAATGTTTTACAAGGGCGCGTCCTGCGTTAATGAGGACAGCACTTGCCTTCACATTATGTTTGGAAAACTGTCTTTGGTCAAATATTTGTTTTGAGAAAAGAGCACTGTATGAATATAATGCTGTTTCAGTGAATCACAGTTACTAGTTTGGAGAACATAAGGAGACTTTTATAGAAGTTTTTCAGAACATAAATTTCCTAACAGTAAATAAACCTGCATTTTAGTTTAACTTTATTTATTGATCTATTTTTTAGCCTACTTTTCTGTTAAAAATAAAAGAAAGACGAAAAAAGTATTAAAAGTGGCTTAATGCATCTAAAAAATATCGCTAAGTCCAAAAAAAAGTCAAAAACAAATAAAAAAGAAAAATAAATATCGAAAAATTAAAAATTGGAAAGTATGGTATTGAGATGGGGAATTTGTGTGTCGGTCGGTCAGTCTGTCTGTCCCCCCCCCCTAAGAACTTTTGAATGAATATTCCGATTTGAATAAACTTTTTTTTGTTGGAAAGATCTCGGCGAGAACAGCTCATTCTTATATCCTTGATTTTACGATTTAAATAACTTTTGCTTCAACTTTGAACCGTTCAAACAACCTGTCTCGCAATACCAACTTTTTTAGTGAATACTCCGATTTGAACAAACTTTTTTTTGTTCGAAAGATCTTATCAGGGATACTTCATTTGCGTATTTATATTTCCGATTTGAACAATTTTTCGTTCAACATTGAACCGATCAAACAAGCTGTCGCTCCTAATAGTCTAGTAAACGAAGGTCAAAATTAGAGTGAAAAAAACAAAAAAACATGCAGTTTTGCAAATTGGCATACAGGTACAGGAAGGTCTCCTGATGAACATACTAAAAGTCCCCAGTGGTGAGGGGGGAGCTCGCAGCGCCACCTGGTGTTTTATGGGTGTTTTTTCAGTTTTCGTCTTATATCTCAAAAACTATTTACTTGCGAGAAAAAATGTCAATTAGTGAATTAAAGATCATAAAGTTATCTTTAAAACGCTTTTTTAGTTTTTATTATAGCTATAATAGTTGCCGAGATATTGAGCTTCAAAGTTGGTTAATTTTTGAAAAACCAACTATTTTTTCCATCTTTTCTATTTTTGGAGCCGCCTCAGTGATTAATTTGATATGATTCTTTTCTTTTTTCGACCTGAAGTAGTACAGGTCATTAAGGCGATTTGATTTCTTGAAACGGGGAGGCAGGTTGGGGAGGAAGGAGGTGAGGAATGAAGGACGACCAAAATATGTGCTAGTTCACTATTTTTCCCTCAACCATAGTTCAGCAAACGAAGGCCCTAAGTAAGGGTGAAAAAATAATAATATAGTTTTAAAAATTGGCACACAGGTACAGGAAGGTCTCCTGATGAACATACTAAAAGTCCCCGGTAGTGAGGGGGAGCTCGCAGCGCCACCTGGTGTTTTATGGGTGATTTTTCAATTTTCGTCTTTTATCTCAAAAACTATTGACTTGCGAGAAAAAAAATCATTTAATAAATTAAAGAGCATAAAATTATCTTTAAAACGCTTTTTTTGTTTTTATTAGAGCTATAATAGTTGCCGAGATATTGAACTTCAAATTTTGTCATTTTTTGAGAAAACGACTATTTTTCCCCTCTTTTCTATTTTTGGAGCCGCCACAGTGATTAATTTGATATTATTCTTTTTTTTTTTTTTCGACCTGAAGTAGTGCAGGTCATAAGGGTGATTTGATTTCTTGAAACGGGGAAGCAGGTTGGGGGGGAAGGAGGCGAGGAATGAAGGGAAGAAAAAACTATGTGCAAGTGTACTTTTCACTATTTTTCCCTCTACCATAGTTCAGCAAACGAAGGCTCAAAATAAGGGCGAAAAAATAATAATATAGTTTTAAAAATTGGCACACACGTGCAAAACGGGCTTTTGATGAACGTTCTAAAAGTCCTCGGTGGTAGCTGGTGAGCTCGCAGCGCCACCAGGGATTTTGGGTGCGTTTTTTTTTTCAGTTTTCGTCTTTTATTCCAAAAACTATGCATTCGCCAGCAAAATCATCAATTGGTAAATTAAAGAACATAAAAATACCTTTAAAAAGAATAAAGAATGAATTAGTATTTTATAACTGAAATAGATGGAATAGACTTGACATTTAAGTTCTAAACTCGTGAGATTTTGAAAACCTATCTTTTTCTTTTCTTCTTTCTTTATTTTTTGGGACTGCGAAAGGCATATCAATCACTTTTTTCTTAAATTTCGATAGTGCTGTGCTATTTAAGTCAAATAAGGTCCAAGAAGACCTTAAATCATGTTATAAATAAAACGTATACCCTTCTGCAAAAAGGATAAATAGTAAAAATAATGATAAAAAAGTCCAAACATTGAAAAAATAGAATAATGCAAATAAAATAATGAAAGTGAACAGATGTAGAATAAATATAAACTAACATGAAAATGACATTGTACTCAAGTTAAATGGATACTTTCGTCGCCTGGTTTGAAGAAAAGAATATTATTATTACTTGGAGTCAAAGCTATTAATAAAACATTTTGGGCCTTCGTTTGCTGAACTATGGTAGAGGGAAAAATAGTGAAAAGTACACTTGCACATAGTTTTTTCTTCCCTTCTTACCTCGCCTCCTTCCTCCCCAACCTGCTTCCCCGTTTCAAGAAATCAAATCACCTTAATGACCTGTACTACTTCAGTTCGAAAAAAGAAAAGAATAATATCAAATTAATCACTGTGGCGGCTCCAAAAATAGAAAAGAGGGGAAAAATAGTCGTTTTCTCAAAAAATGACAAATTTTGAAGTTCAATATCTCGGCAACTATTATAGCTATAATAAAAACAAAAAAAGCGTTTTAAAGATAATTTTATGCTCTTTAATTTATTAATTTATTTTTTTCTCGCAAGTCAATAGTTTCTGAGATATAAGACGAAAATTGAAAAATCACCCATAAAACACCAGGTGGCGCTGCGAGCTCCCCCTCACCACCGGGGACTTTTAGTATGTTCATCAGGAGACCTTCCTTTACCATCTGTCAATTTTTAAAACTATATTATTATTTTTTCACCCTTACTTAGGGCCCTCGTTTGCTGAACTATGGTTGAGGGAAAAATAGTGAACTAGCACATATTTTGGTCGTCCTTCATTCCTCGCCTCCTTCCTCCCCAACCTGCCTCCCCGTTTCAAGAAATCAAACCGCCTTAATGACCTGTACTACTTCAGGTCGAAAAAAGAAAAGAATCATATCAAATTAATCACTGAGGCGGCTCCAAAAATAGAAAAGAGGGGAAAAATAGTCGTTTTCTCAAAAAATGACAAATTTTGAAGCTCAATATCTCGGCAACTATTATAGCTATAATAAAAACTAAAAAAGCGTTTTAAAGATAATTTTATGCTCTTTAATTTATTAATTGACATTTTTTCTCGCAAGTCAATAGTTTTTGAGATATAAGACAAAAATTGAAAAATCACCCATAAAGCACCAGGTGGCACTGCGAGCTCCCCCCTCACCACTGGGGACTTTTAGTATGTTCATCAGGAGCCCTTCCTGTACCTTTGTGGCCAATTTTTAAAACTGCATGTTTTAGTGTTTTTTCAAATCCTTTATTGACTAGACTATAATTACTTTTGAGTGAACAGTTCGATTTAAACAAACTTTTTTTCGTTCAAAGGATCTCAGCAAGGATACTTCATTACCGTATTTAAATTTTCAATTTGAACATTTTTTCGTTCAACATTGAACCGTTTAAGCAACCTTTTCCCACCTAATAACTTTTAAGTGAACCGTCCGAATTGATTTTTTTTTTTTTTTGTTCGAAAGATCTCGGAGAGGCTCATTCCCATATTTCGCTTTTTGATTTGAATCATTTTTCGTTCAATGTTGAACCGTTCAGAAAAAAAAACTTATTATTACGCCTACGGGGAGATTTAAGTTGAATGTTGATCCTGAGCTTAAAGGCGGATTTCCTTCAAACTAACTTTGTGAGAAAATGGTTTCTTGATAAATAATGTCTGTAAATTACTTTTCTGAATAAACTTCTGTGAGGACTCTGATTCCGACTCCGACTCCGCAAACATGGCTGAAATGCAGGCTCAGAAAAAAATGACTGACTCTGTGCAGACGATTTTTTGCTTATTTATTTATTTGTTTTATTTTATGTTATTTTATTTTTTTGTCAGACGATTTTTTTTGTAACAAATATTTCTAATTCACGAGAGCATTTTATTATTTATCTACTTATATTAAAAACTGAGTATCTATCTATCTTTCTTTCTATCTATGTCACGCTTCTTTCTCCTGAACGCCAATGAACTGAAAGTCGAACCAGGCACCGATAGATAGGTAATTTTTCAGGCTTCATTAGTTTCAATTTATATAATTATACGATTTTAATTAGCGAAGATATCAATTAATAAGTAGTCAAATTTACAGCGATTAAGCCTAATAAATGATTAAATATGAAATCCATTGTTGCAAAACGTTCATTGGTTGCTATGAAACAGTAATAACAATAATAATGAGAATTTAGAATGAAGGCTTAACTAAATCAAACATGTAACTCATTAGCGGGTCACGTACGTTGTACTTTTATCGGGCACATGACATCTCCGCCGCAACGTAGGACAGTTCGCCGCAAAATTTATCTCTATCTCCCCACATCTCCGCTGCGTCTCTCCCCGTCGTTTCTATAAGACAGGACAAATCCGCCGATTGAGCTGGTAGAGTGCAATATTTGGCGAAGTAAAATTGGCGAACTTTAAATTGATTTGCAATGCATTGTGTTTTTTTCTTTTTTTGACTTCTTTGCGATTTTTCCCCCTTAAGTATTCCTGAAATAAATTCCGTTTTTTAAATTAGGTTTTTGTCGCCAAACGAAGATGTGTCGCCAAGATTGAAAATTTTAAGCAGTAAACCCTTTCTAACCCTTGGAAATGGCACGGCGGATTTGTCCTGTGCAAGGCAAACGGGGGATAGGAGTCGCGGCGGAGATGTCCCATGCGGGACAGAGGGCGATAAAATTTGCCCTGTTCCGCTTTTATCGCTAGTTACTTGTAATTTTTTGAAATATAAATTAGTTGAAAAGCCATCTACTTATATCAAAAACTGAGTATCTATGTCTGCTTCTTTCCTTTGAGCGAGCTGAACTTACTGAAACTTTCCTCACCATCTTGAAGGCGTGAAGTGCCCGTGCAACATCTCAATAATTCGAATGATTTTTTGATGCAGGAAAAAAGAAAAGGTGCGAAGGCGCCTTTTAGCGAGCCGCCTTGGCGGGGAGTAGTTTCTTGAAATTTTACTCACTATTTTCAAGACTCGAAGTGCCCGTGCAACGCCGGGCCACGTGCGTGGTGTGTCTTGAAATCTAATGAACATTAAACTACATCAAATAATGTAACTTCAAAATGAGGTAAAAAGTTAAAGGAGGGGAACGTTATGCATCAACATGCCGCAGGAAGCTAATCTAGCTGCCCTGGCAGCTAGTTTATATTTAACAACTGGCAAAAAATTAAATTTGAGACATTTTATTAACGAACGAGTTTTTGTTTTCTTTTTTTGATAAAATGTGTCTATAGAAGAATTACAACAGTTACATTCTTTTAAAGGTGCGACACAACTTTATTTATTCATTTATTTACTTTTTACGTGTCTATTTCATCTGATGAGAGGGTTATATTTTGCTGTTATGAATTAGCTTTAAGTGCTAAAAAGGTATATTTGACATAATTTTTAGTTTCAGATAATCAAAAGAATATTGATCAGGTGCTAGAATGCCGATGTCGATGTACGGGAAAGTAGGCTCGTTTAGTTCTTGACAGAACTTCTTGTTAACTTATGGATTTATGATGAAGAAATTATTTTTTATCTCAAAGCAAATGAAATTAATCATAATGATTTGAAAGATATCGCACGTGTTAGTTGAGCGATAAATATGTGCTTTGACTTTAGTTTGATAATATAACAAATGTGTATTTCAATGCAAATCCAAGAAAATTATTTAGTTTTAAATATTTCAATATATGAAGTTCCCGTAAATTAAAATTATAAAAATTTAAAATAAATAAAATTTACCCAGTAAATCAATCGTTGGTTTTATAAAATTATCTTATGAACACAGTAAATGTCTCTATAGTAACCTAAAAACTGAGCTAAACATACAAAGATATATTACACTGCGGACTATTTACGGTTTAAAGCAAAAGTACAAACTTGTTACTGCCAATAATAATTAAACTCATTTTAGATCATTTAAATATTTAACTATTTACCAAGCAACATACAGGTTAACGATTTGTGATTTTAGTGTAATAGTTATCCTATGAAATGTACTATATATTTTACTACAAACCAACTCTCAAAAATGCTTAAATTTATCGGAAAAAATGAACTAATATGAAAATGCAATTGTTTCCCAAAGAGAAGTTAACAAATAGAGAATAAGAAGTTTCAAAGGACCTTTAGAATAATTGCATCTTTTGTCTATATGAGAAGAGCGAATGAAACATTTGACATTTGCTGCTTGGTTCTGAATAGAAAACAAAAGATAGTGGAAGTGAGAGCTTGTTTTCTTTGCATTCGTACTACTCTTGAGGAAAAGCTACGTTTACAGAATTTTACATAATTTTTTTTCTCTCAATCATTGGCATTTAAAAGGACTTAAAGATTTTAATTTGTCACCAATTCGGCATGTTCGCCACATCTAGAGATATGGAGTAATTTTCAGCTCTTATTCATGTAAAATAAAAGTGAAATACCAGAAGTAGTTGGATCAAGTCTTCTTAGTATGCGAATACGAAACTGTGTTAAACTTTGAAGTATATGAGAAATTGCGATTTCGTTCCAGTAACTTTAATCGTGGCCAAATTTCAAAGAACTCATATAAGATTCATTGGATTCTGAAAATCATTTTTTGCGAAAAAAAATTCTTTGTACAGCGTTAACGGCTTTGTTTTTCGGATTTAAAAATGAAGACAAGTGGTATTGTCTAACCACCGATGAGAAGAAAAGGAAACTGTCTGGTTTATGGGCGGAAACGGAAGCAATTATAAATTTACGATTGTATTTTGCCTTTTTGTGAATTTTTTAAATACCTTTTTATTATTATTGTTTGATTTATGTGGTTTTTATGTTACATTGTTGTTGACTTCTCCTTCTTAATGGGTATTACTTTAGCAACTATAGATATTTTTCCAATCTTGTTCTACGTCTAAGGATACAGTAATAAAACAGAGACGACGGGAAGGGGTAACTCATTATTACATCACAATACATATGCATCAATTGCCTTCTTAAGTCGTTGTAAGTTGTTTCCATGCGATATTTAAAAGTTTCTGCTGAATCTAGTGCTTTGTAAAGCAAAGTTGAGTTACGGGGAACTTAAAAACTTGACTGATCCTCCAACAGTTTTAGCATTTTCCAATATTTTGCTTGTAAAATCATGAAATTTTTTAATGAAAATACTATTAAAAGTGTAACGTCTTTCAGTAAATTCAGCAGCCGTATTTTAAAAATAAGATAAGGTATTTTCCCTGTGTACATTATGTTTAGCGAGCTTTGATTTACATTTTATCACACAAAAATATTACAATATAAAATATTCATTATCATTTATTCATTTTCATTCCATGGATATTTTATTCCGGAGAATACAAAAAACCGGGTTTTTATGATTTCTACTAAGGAGCAAAATTGTAGTTGCCTTAGTTTATCGTATGAAAAATGAATACAATCGTAAAAATTTATTTCACGTTTCTTACTTTTCCAAACATTTGAAATATATAGTTAAATAATTTAAAAGATAGGGAAAATTGAATGCTGCTCACTCAGTTTATTTCGTATAATGTTTCCAATAAGAGCAGAATGCAAATGGCGCGTAAAAATTTTCGCGATCCTCGATATTCTGATGCATATCAGATTTAAAATTTTCAGCTTCCAGAATATCTAAAACTGTTTCGCATAGTAAGATAGTGTTTCTTCTCGTGCTAGTTTTTGTTCAGAACTTATTAGTCGTCAAATGAGTGCATCAATCTTTTGCTTTTGTCAATCGATTTCACGCATTCATGTTTCTCACAAAGTTTCAAGTAAAGTAATTAAGGGTAGCTTTAAGACTTACGAGTTCCACCACTTTTTTATCTACCAGATTAATTGTTGCATTCATGTAGTTATATAACTACTACTTCTGAATTTCTACTAGTTACACCATGCTTAGCGAGCGTTCTTCTGTAGATGTAACAAAGCTAATGAAATATAAGTTGGAAGGTTAAGTAGAAAAAAATGGGTTAAAGTTTAAATGAATAGTTTCTGTCCAGTCTAGGGCAGGAATTCAAGTGAAACAGGCGATCGTAAATTACAATCGCTACTGGAAATGAATTACATTAGAACGTTTCTTGATAAAAACATCGTGACGTCAGCGTGACGTTTGCCTATGAAAAACGAGCTAGATAAAACGTCACAGCCTACTTGGCGAATAAGAGGAGATCACTGACTGCTTGTGAGCTCTTATTGGCTCCACCCGTAGTGACGTCAGTGCCAAGTTATGCTGATGATAATGTAATTCACTTCCAGTAGCGATTGCAATTCGAAGGGATTGCAATGGTGTTTCACTTGAATCCCTGCCTAAATTCATAACTCTTTTATGCTATTGCAAATTAAAATTAAAAAAAAATAGGGACGAAAGACAGAAGTTCAAAATTACAAAAATATAACATACCAAAAACGATCACCAGGGTCATCTTTACAGTCTTTATTTTAGCCCTCGGAATTATTCCTCTCGAACTTGCTCTCTTCCGATCTACTTCGTTATCCGTACTGGCGCTGCTTTTACTTTTGCTGACGCAACCTAAAGAAAAAAAAGGTCAATAAAAGCAAGTCGTTTTTTGCTCATACTTCGTTTTGCTATAACACATCGACTTATGAAAATTGAGGATTTTAGCAACAAAACACAACTTTCCAAACTTGTAAGTTTGTCGTCCATGCAAGTTATTTCTGATCTAGCTTCACCTGACATATCGCACATCCAGAATGAAAGGTGTACATCTCAAAAATTGCATTTTTTGGAAATATCTTTAAAAAGCATACCTTAGTACACCTTACATGAGAAACTGACCATTTTTTTCTAGAGTTAACAGTCGCAGCTAAAAAGCAACTTATGCCCTTATCATTCTGTCGATTCTGCCGATTGTGAAGGGAGAATTGAGTTTGAAAGGGGCACATCTTTGATAATCAGAGTTCGCCGAGCGTCATTGGTGCAAATTATGGTTAGTACTTTTTTAAAACCAATTAAGAAAACCGTAATTTTGATTTTTTTAAAATGACACTCATTTTAATTGTTTGTTATTAAGTATAAATTGTTTGTGCACAAGTAATTTATGAAGGGTTCCTTTTTTTAGAACAAGAAGAATAGTATTATGTAACCTAGCGTCAAATCATTAGGAATTAAAATTTGATTTAATATCGTTCTGAAATGAAACAGCGATAGGTAGGTTAAAGTCCGACAAGAACTTCAAAAAAATTTAAATAGTGTATAAGCCGATGCCCGTAAGAATAGCTATTTTGAGATGTGCCCCTTTCATTCTCCACGAAAATGGAGAATGAAAGGGGCACTAACCATTAATTACCAACTTATTTAAAATTGGCCGAGAAACGCACACCATAGTCTAGCAGAACCTTTAATTAACCAAGCAATGGCAGTTTGGCTGATTGTAATAGTTATTAGAGCCAGGGCGAGGATTTTAAAAAGTTAAAATTTTCGAATCGATTTTTCTCAAAACAGTTATTTTGAGATGTGCCCCTTTCATTCTGGATGTGCGATATCTCGGGGTCAGAAGAAGTCTGCTGCCGTGCTAAGCGTAAACTGCACTCTTTAACGAAATTGAGTTATTGTCACCAGGGTGGTTTTTTGTAACGCATTCTAGCTAATTGCAATGTTTTACGGTCCTTTGAGAACGGGATACATATATATATATTTTTTTTTTTTTTTGAAAAAAATAAAAAACTACCTCCTGAATCAAACACATAGAGACGCAAAACTTTAAACAGCAATATCTCAGCTTGCTGGTAAGATAAATTCACTTTATCTACCAGTTTGATGGCAATCTTAGCTACAATAAGAGGATCTTAGCCTCCAGCTCGATCATTGGCTATTCCTAACTGAGGAGTCCACAATAAGGACGAAACTGCAGTCTTAGGATGTGGGTGCATTTGCTTCAGCAATATCTCAGTTCGAGATCGGCTGCAGATACCACTTTTTCTCTTAGCACGGCAATCTGAGACACGTCAAACGAAAAGTAAATCAAAAACACACTGTGAAAAGTCTAAACATCACAAATTTAAAATAAAAATCAATAACAAATGTTTTGCCGAACGCTGAACTGAAATCATGAAGATAAGTGTAAAAAAAAAATAAATAAAGAACGTGTTAGTTCGAAGCATATGAATACATTTTTCATAAAAAAATGTCCTAAACCATTAAGGATATGTCTTAAAGAACTATATAGCTCATCGCATATTCATCCGGCGAAAAGCTCATAATATGGGTTCATTATTGTTTAATTTCATACTTTCATAGGAGTTATACACTTTCTAAAAATAATGGTAGATACAATCAGTTCTATAAAGCTAGTACGAAATATTGTTTTCTTATTTAAATACCTTGTTTAAATCTGCTCAATGAAAGAGTATCTTATTTATATGTATCATAAGAAGTTATTATTATGCTTAAATCTTACCTCAACACTTTTATTCAGGAAAATTTTACCTTTTGATTTAAGGGGTTACAGTACCTCAAAAATGACCAAAAGACCAAAAAAATATTTTATTGCTTATTTCAAAAGTAAAAGTTATTTAAAACACTCAGAAAAAATAGCATTGTTCTAGCTAAATTATTTAAAAAGTTATGAGTAACTTTAGGGCATACATGCTATGTGTTTTAATGGAAAAGCAAAACTTTAAAGTGCTTTTTCTCTGTGATCAGTTTTTAGTGTTTCTATGTACTGGAAATGCTAAGGAATTTTTTCTATTAAAGATATAACTTTAAAGCAATATTTTTTGCACTCAGAATAATATATTTAACAAAACTGTGCATTGAATAAGCGTTTTATAAATTACAAAAATTTTTAGAGTTTGTTAAACCTCGAAAAACAAAATTTTCTAAGAATTTTTTACATAAAAGGTCACAAAATATTTTCAAATAAAAATATAAGAAAATGAATGCACAGATTTTTTGAGGTAATCCTTGTGATCATTTCGCAAAAAGAAATTTTGAAATTAGTGCAGAAACAAAAAAGCCTTAGGGTTTTCTAAAAAATTGAAATTTTCTTAAATATTTCAAATTTTCAAAAAAAGTTTTCAAAATTTTTAATGTTTGAAAATAAATTATTGATTGTCAAACAAGTGTAAAAACAAAGATTTCAAAGAATTAACTTTTTCACTTATATTGAAGAAATTTGTTAGAAAAGTACTGTAACCCCTTAACTAATTAAAAAATTAAATTACTTTTGAAAATTAAAAGAATAATAAGTTGAAACCCCCTTTGAGTATTGACCAATAAAACAAATAGGATTTGGGCCTAATTCACAACATTTGTTCCACAAAACCATGTAACATAACTACTGTGATTCCTCAACAAACTAAAAGCAGTGTTCAAAAAAAAATCTAGTTACGTTCCCACAAACTAATTTCGAAATAAAAATTTCTTCTTGCATTTTCTTTCGCAGACTGTCGTAATGTCATACATGTAGTACAATTGATAAAATTAGTAAACAAATTTAAGTTAAACTGAAAATAGAAACTATAACACAAAATTTTACTGGTTTTTATAAAATGAAACCGATTAAAAATTTATTTCTACCGAGAGTTTTTGTCTAATTATGGTGCAAATTTACACTTAATTTTGAAAAGCCAACTCAAACAGGTATATAAATACTAACTGCAGTTGTAATAACTAATACTACATAAATATTTGCATTTCAGTGTCCCCCCCTCACTTTAAAAAAAAGTCGTTAAGATTTTTTTTATCTGTATGATGAATCTGGCAGCTAACAGAATGATTTTAAAATGTATTCAGATTTATGTTACGATTTTTTTAAACTTAATTTAATTAGAAAATATACCCATGAATTTTCCTTTTGTTTTCATTACTATTTTTATCAAGGGAGATATTATCGTTTTAAGCTTGCAGTTAAGCTCTCATTAAAATATTTTTAATATTACTCATCGACATCGAAGTTAATCCACAATTTTGACAATAAACTAGAAAAAAATTATCCAGAAGAGGAACAAATTAAACAGCTTCGTTTGCAAAACATTCTACATCACGCGAAAAATAATATAATTTATCTAAATTTACAATTTGTAAAAGGAATAAATGTTCAAAGTTGCTTTAAACTGAAGCAAGTAAAAAAAAAATTCAAAAACTGGGTTTTGTACTAAAAGCCGGAAAAAAGTGACTGACTGAAAGAAAAAAAGCAAGTTTTTGTTTTCAATTGTTTAAATTTTATTTTCAAAACGTTTATTTTTTTTTTGTTTTGAAATTTAATGGAAAATATTTTATTGTTACATTTTTGCTTGTAATGATATTAAAAAAGAAAGGACGATCATCTAACTTTTACGTTTAATTTCTGTTTTTCATTTTGCGCATCGCGTATCATGTTTTTTACTGGAAAGTATCTAGTAAAAGGATAGACTAAATAATAGGAAACAATATTTGATCTTGTATAAAATTTCCAGAAAGGCATTGTCAGCTTTATGTATGTTTTCGAAATACCTAAAATTCCATCAGTTTTCCCACGGTAAAGAAATTTCATCAATTAGTTTATTTCACAGGAAGCCTTCTTTGACGGCTCTGTTAAATGACCCGCGATAAATTGAAACATTGTGCCTCCATATGCATGCATATCTAAAGACATACTTGTCAATACGGCTTTGAAATTATTCATTCTGAGCGACAGGAACCTGAAGGATGGTTTCAAGTACTAATTCAACGGGACGAGAGAGGCTCCTGTAATATGGTTTCCTGCGAAGCATTATGAATGTCGTTAAGATTCTGAATGCCGTCGTGTGTGAAGTTAATTACTTTGATAAGTGGACTTTACCATTTCTACGGCGGCTCGCTCGGCCTTTATTTTAAACCAAAGGAAGAGAAGATGGGGAATAATGAATTATAAATGCATTCGATTCCTTCTCATTTTCTCCAGCCATATGTTGCCTCATAAATATGCATTTTAAATTGAATGATAAGGTAAGCAAACAAGTAGTCGTTATGGATTCATATATTGTTAAATGTTTGGAATGGTCTGGGAATTTCGTGGAAGTAAATACGTTGCAAATGAAAATTGGATAAAAATAGCAATTTGGAAATGAAAAAAAAAAAAAAAAAACCTGGAATGAGTCTAACACAGACAAGACTTCTCGTTGCTTCGTGTAAAAATGGTTTTCATACGAAGGACAGGACCGTCATTTCGAATCTTTCCAGAAGGGGGGGGGGGGGGCAAAGGGTGCATATACAATACAAATTTGCCAAAAAATGGTAAAACCGCAAGGGGGGGGAGGATTGACCCCCCGCCTGAAACCCGAAATGACGGGCCTGACGAAGGATAACAATTTTAGGCTTTTAAAAAATACAACTTCTGAAATCAGACTCATCAACGAACTTTAATTGAACTCACCACTCTAGAAATCCGCCACAGCTGCCTAAGGGGAAAGTTAAGGAGAGTTAAATTCCCCAAGAGTCAAATAAAGCAACTGGTTTAAACTGCATTTTAATTTAAGAAAATAATGTAACTACAAGAAAATCTATGAGTTGCCTGATTGGAAGCATTTGGAAAAAAATCCTCAAAAAGCATTGTCAAAACCTTTGCAATACTATGAAATTAAAACATTTCAAAATTTTTGCTTTGTAAGGATTTGAATATGTTGATTACTTAACAAGAACCTAACTTAACAAGAGGATAAGTCAGGTCGTTGTAACGGGAGAAATTCCTTTCCTCGAAGCAACTTTAAACACATTGTTCAATCCATCCCCCCCCCCAATTTAAAATTGCAGAAGAATTTGATATATGAGTGTGCTACAAGGCAAAACCTTATAGCATCCTCTTAACGCTAAACAGCCACAACTGTTAAGTATGAGAAGGTGAGCGGTTTCCCTATTCGCACACAACTTCCTGTTCAACGGAGCCTTGAAAATGCTAACTGCAACAGTACCGGAGGAATTCTTCCTTTCTGGTTTGGCAAACTCCTGTAGCCAATCAGGGACTGAGCGGTAGTTTTAGTTCACGTTTTTGGAAGATTTATGGGACGCTGGCCTTTTGCGCTAAGGCTTGCTGTTTGAGCTTGCCAGTAGATTTTTACGTTTGCTGGGGGCTGGGGGTGGCCTCAGCCCCTAGAATCTTCTCTTTTTTTACCTGATTGCTCAGCCGCAGAAGTTTTCCCTTTTACTAGAAAAAAATGTTTTGAAGAAGGAACGACACTTATTTATTAGTCTAGAAATTCAATTAATCTATGTTTCCTCATAAGTGCGAATGTATTTTAATTCACCTATAAAATCCGATGTGGAAGTCTCTGAACTTTTGGGAAGACAAATTGACCTTCAAAATGTGGAATCAACATGGCATCTAGTAGTGATGATGTGCGCAAAAACCACGAATCTGCACTGCTTTATCTAGAACTTTCTACTGTCTGAAAGACTTGAACTACGGATCTACATGGCATTGTCTAGATAGAACTTTCCAAAAGGACTTAAACCACGAATCTACATGCCATTACGAATGGACTCATTGAATATGTTTTAGGTGTTGGTTCTTGTGAGTACACAAATTTATATTTTCATTATGGCCATATTTTACATTTAAATTTAAGTAGCTACTTTCATTTATTATCTTGATGTTTAAATTGTTAAAATAAAATTAAGTAATTTAGATCAAAGTGTGATTATTTGTCTTTGCATGATATATAGGGTGTCCACTCCTATCGTGGACCAATAGCTAATTTCTTAACCGTTAGAGATAAGCATATAGTTCATTTAGGAAAAAATCTCTAAATTACGAAAGGAATTTTGGGTCTATTCAATGTTTTTCAAAAAATCAAATTTTGAAAGACTTACGAAATTTAAATTTTTATACAGCCCCCCAGTCCTATCAATCATATTTAGTAAAACATTCTTGACACTGTAACGTTTAAAACTAAAAAAAAATCACTCTTCTACCACAAAAATTGACCGAGTTATGACGTTTTGAAAAATCAAGATTTCGCATTATTTCATGACGTCATCGAGAGGGACCGTATGCGAAATCCTTCAAAATCTTGATTTTTCAAAACGTCATAACTCGGTCAATATTTGTGGTAGAAGAGTGATTTTTTTTTAGTTTTAAACGTTACAGTATCAAGAATGTTTTACTAAATATGATTGATAGGACTGGTGGGCTGTATAAAAATCTAAATTTCGTAACTCTTTCAAAATTTGATTTTTTGAAAAATATTGAATAGACCCAAAATTCCTTTCGTAATTTAGAGATTTTTTCCTAAATGAACTATATGCTTATCTCTAACGGTTAAGAAATTAGCTATTGGTCCACGATAGGAGTGGACACCCTGTATATTAATTTAGAAATTTAAACACAGTATGATTCACCTATATAATATAATTCAACTTGGTTTAAATAGTGAGATTCTGGTGAAGTTTTAATTAATTCTTTTCACGTATTGCAATGTACTACCACTAGCATTAAATCCGCATATCAGAGTGGTATGACGTTGAGGGTTATGGTCTGGAAAAAAATTCTGCATTTGAAACCATTTTATCAGAGATTATGTGTTGCGTGAACTAATGAAGTTCCCATACAAGAGCACATGCAAAATTAATTGAGCGCATTGGCTCTAATTTGGTTGCTACAGTTCTAAAGTTCCTTATTTGACTTCATTAATGCAATGATGTTTTCATTGAAATTTGAAGCTACGGCATAGTATTTGCTTTTAGTATACGTTTGGCTTCTGTCGTCGGTAAAACGTAGGAGAAGGAGAATTAATTTTATGTGAATGCAGTCATTGGCACTTGCAGTTTTGTTGACGCTATGCAATAGCAAAAAAAAGGCGAAAAAAAAAAACGTTAATTTCCAAGCGAACATCCTTCCGTTTCTGGGATAAACTAGCAGTTTAGGACCTGGTGGTAGCCAAACAAAGACACTTAAAATGTTTTACTTGGGCTCTTATCTGGTCGTAATCAAAAGAACGCAGATTTTGTCTACATGTTACACTACAAAAAACGAGCTGTTGTTTTTACGATATAATACCGAGAACCAAGGTTAAAATTTAAAAATGTAAAATGCACAGTAATAAACTGTAAAACTAGCAATTTTACTGTTTCTTACTGTAAACATAGCAATTTTACAGTCTATTGCAGTAAAATTTAGCTGTATTTTTTTGTAAAAAAACAGTATAATACTGGCAGCAGAGAATCCAGTTTAAAACTGTATAATGCAGTAATAAACTGAAACTAGCAATTTTACGGTTTATTACTATAAAATTAGCTGTATTAAACTGTAAAAACAACATTTAATTTTTACAGTGTATAACCTTCAAGGTTGTACTGTTTGGTAATAAGTTACATAGGTCTGCAAAAATGAACTTTTTAAAAATTGTTTTGATTTCGTTAACTGATCTTTATGTACTTTTTTTGCGCTGATTTCAAAAATAGCATTGGTTTTTTTCTATCACGTAAGGCTTGCCTACAAAATAGAGTTGAAGTTTTTGAAAAAAGTACGAAAAAACGGATGATTTTGATTTTTTAAACATTAAGTAATAGCAGAAAAGTACGAGTAATCAAACCTAGCTAAAAAGATCATTAAAGTGCTGGACATGTGTTGCGAAGTTATTATAAGTCTTTGAGAAGGAAGTAGGCCAGTCAGGTCTATGAAGAACAGGGCGAACAGCCGAACGTATGTTGGTTGGGTATGAATTTTTTTTTCTGTTTTTCAAATTGAAATCTTGCACTAAAGAACACAAATTCCAGTCATCACTGTGATTTTCAGGCTCTCTCCAAATCATCGGTAATCCAAAACGAAGTGATTTCTTCTTACCTTGAAGCAATTGCCTCAGTTCTTCCAAACACACAGAATACACTATACGGGGAGCACAAGATTTATCTTGGCCCCCTGGTTTAACACGAAATTATGCAAAATACACCTTCTTAACAAAATTAGAAATGTTCCTTTCTTGATTCTTGACCGTTAAGACCCACAAATATAACAGAAACAGTTAGGAGGGTTGACTTATCCTCTAGTAGCCATTTCTTCGAAAGAGCCCAAAACTGTTAGATCTGTATACCACAGTGGCTATAGCTCCAAACTAAGTCACTGATTGCAGTCAAGGTCACGGCTCACTACATTCTTCATAATGACGCCTAGTGGACAGTAAGAATGGGGAGGGAGCAAACTGAGTGAGAATAGTCTTGTTTTAGTAGGAAATGAATTTTCTCAGTTTTAATTTGTCATATTCAAATAAATAAACAATTTTTTTTTTCGCAAGTAACGTGCTCACATTGTTTAATAACATGTTCACCATGTAAGCTTTATGATTCAGACTAAATTTAACACTAGAACCGCGGAAGGGGTCAATTTGACCCAAAGCGAAGTTCAATTTACCACCACGCGAAAAGTATAAATCGAAGAAACAATTCTTTTTATGACTTTTAATTATTTGAGGGGAAGAGTGTTTTTCCAGAGCTAAAAATTTTTGGCATTATTATTTTTTTAGTTATTAGCACTTATACCTAGAACCGCGGTGAGGGTCAATATGACCCTCGAGAAATATTGAAGCACTAATGACTAAAAACGTACATTTTCTGGTCAGCAACTGTAACATATTTCTTCCTCACCTAAGAATTTCTGAAATGGAATACATAGGCAGTAATTTAGCAGGAGAGGGGTTGGGGGGGGGGGCAATAGCCCCTCCCCTCCAAATTTGAAGAATTTATGTTTTTACATATAATTCGGTGTTGTTTTCAGATAAAATTTGTATTCAGCACGCACCCAATTCCCCCCCCCCCTTGAAAAATTAGAAATGGAGGGGCGGGGGGGGGGGGTCCCTAGCCAATTCCCTTGGACTGAAACATAAGCATTTTGATCGGTTGGTTTTGAGCATTATGATTGGTTTGAAACTCAGGCTACGTTTGAACGCGATAAAAAAATTACAAGGGAAATATTTTATTCTGTATATAAGAAATACTTCCGTAATCAGACTGTCCACGAAGCTACAAAAAACTCAAAACAATTATCTATGAAGTATTTAGAAGGTCATGGTAATGATGAAACTGTTTTACTTTTGAGAAGTTTAGTAGAGCAGTAAAGATTACTAGTGATGCCCTTGTAAACGCTGTTCTTTCTCATCGCAGAAATTATGAAAATATATTGAACTTTTAAAAAAAAATGATTCGGGAAAAAATACACGTACGGATAGAAATTTTAAAATTAAATTAACAATAACATTTAAAGTGAGAAAATAGTAATTTGACAAAGAGGAGAGAGTTTTGAACTTCTTTCACATTGGAACAAAAGATACGATTTTTGAAGGAAGAAGGGGGCCAACACCCAATACTAAACGCAGTATTATCCACAACAGTCCTTTACGTGTTTTTATTCTTGTTATAAAGAAATTGATATTGAAGTACATAAGGAAATGCACGGAAGATGAAACATATCGGCTGCTAAATATCATTGAAGTAAAGCGAAAAGACGTAACGTAAGAGCACACGCACCGTAAATCACTGATCTGGAGTACTAATAAGTAACATTGGAAGAAATAAATATTTTCATATCAATTTTGACATACCTAAAATATTTCTTGCAAAAATCCTCCAACTTCATAGTTTGGAGCCAAAGGAATGCAGATCATATTTTTTCCAGAATGCATTGCTTAGAAACTAAATTCATGGAATGATAAGCTTTTTACTCTTTGACATAAAATAGGAGCAGCTTTTACGTAATATTTTGCACCTTGATGGCAATCTATTATTTGGTTTTATGTAAAACTATAACTGAAAAATTTGCTAGTAGGCACCACTTCAAGACTTGATTGGAAAATCATGAGAAAATTTTGTTCTTTCTCATTAAAAATAAATAAATAATAAATATAGGTAGCAAACTCTAGTGTGTGACGCAACAAATGGAAACGACAGACAACCGCAAATTAAATGCAAACAAGACAGATTCCAAAGTCAAATTGTAAAAATAAAACTGTAAATATCTGTTCAAAGTACCAAGTTCTTATTTGTGCAAAGTATACAAAGCATACTTTTACGTTTTATTCACAACTCATTCTGTAAACTGTCGATTATTTTTTAAACTATAACTAACTGAGAAAACTTATTATTACTGTTTTTAAATATAGCTTAACATATTGAACTACTTACTCTATTTTCCCATTTAAAATAGCAAATGTATGTATATTTTGTTGGATATACGTTTTTATACTCAAAGTAATAAAAATTTTAAAAATACGATATTGTAATAAAAAATCGTTGATAACTGTTGTTTTATACAAATAATTTAACTAGAATTCTAAGAAATATTAATTATTACTCTTTTAAAAAATATTTCAGTTAGCTGAACTAAGCGTTTGCGCTTATTTCATTGAATTACTAGCTGGGGTCAAAATGACCCTTTCCGCGGTTCTAGGTATATCGAAATTCCCGCGGTTCTAGTGTTAACACTTATATAGACTATAATATTGAAAAATCTTGCGCATATTGAACCTGAAAACCCTAAAAATAAGCAAATTTCAGGCGAAATTTGTGACTAATCTGAGGTTGATGGAATTTTTTCACTTTTTTCCGTAATCAGTGCATAAAATACTGTTGAAACCAATAGTTAAATATGCAACAATTTTTTTCACCGCAGACCTGTGTTATTAAAGGGAAATTTTTATTTTTTAGTATGTCCTGCATACCAGCTTTTATTTTATTGTTTGCAGCTTCATTCAAACCATTACGAGATACTCGAAAGTATTTCAAACATTTCCATAATTATTCAGTATCATGTTTCAGCAAAAGCACTTTTTAATAAAGACGAAATAAATTTAAAATGTGTTTAGAATATTTTATGCGCCCTAATTTGAATGTAGGACATTTAAAAAACCAGTGCACTTCAGCTGATAATACTAAAACGAGAAAAGATGCAATCACGGTAATGTAGTAAAAAACCTTTCTCCTTAAGAAACATCTAAAAACTTTCTAATCTTCTGTAAATCGGATTATTTTCTCAAAAGAAAACAAAATCACTTAAAAAAACATTTGAGGCCATTCATGAATTTGTAGTAAAAAGCGTTTTTTCTTTAAAGATAAGCTCCAAGCGACACTATGTGATTAAAAAAATCCTTGTCGATCATTGAGAATATTGTAAAGATTTAGGCTCAACTTTAAAAGCAATTATCTTATAAGATGTTGTTGTTTAACAAGATTTTGCGAACTCTATAAGAACACACTTCATATTTATTTTTAATTGGACACATGGGCTTTAATTAATGTTATAAAACATTTAACTGTATAGATTAAAAAGTTCTGATCTTATGAATAAAAATGAGCTTTACATTGATATTCTCCGCTTTAACATTTAAATTTATAAAAGTATAAATTGACCTTCTTAAAAAATAATATTTTTTTTCTATTATTTATTAATAGAAAAATAAAATAATTATTTATTAATAATAATAATAACAATAACTAATAATAATAGTTTTTAAAGCCCCATAATTTTGAACCTTACGAGTGATATCACGGTTATCACGTAACTTTCCCTATTTTATTATTTATCCATACCTAGTACTAGTAGGAGATGTGAAAATGCTACTTTTTAAAACTATTTTTAAAAAATCGTAAAAAAACTTGTTTTAGTTTCAAGCAGACTGTTAATTCGATGAATACAGCGGTTAATAAAAGTTAATTAATTTTTAAGCATTAAATATACTTTTAAAAATTACTCTTCAAGAATACCCCAGTAAATGTTTAAAATGCCATTTTACTAACTGTTGCAGTACCAAAAGCTTTAAACTTCATGGCCAAACATCAATGAAAAAAAAAGCAATATAAATTTGGGGTTTTCTTAAAGAAACAACTGAGCGAATACTTATGTAAGCATTTGTTTAATCAACAATCGCTTTTTGCATTCCCGATTTAACGATATCCTCGATTTGAAGTAATTTTTTACAGTTCCGAGGCAGTCGTTCGAGGTTACACTATGCTTGGCTATTCATCCCAGGAGTTTTCAACTGCAATCGCAGCATATATGAAGATAATCACTAAACCTTTCGCACTCTTTGACTCTTTGTGCGACTCCGGATAGTTGTGCTACGACTTTGATGATGCATCCCATTTTTTGGATGATGAAAAGGGGTAATTAGTGCTGAAAAGTTGAATTGCATTTTGTAATAGTTTTGTTAAAATATTGAAACTCAAATCCCCTATAATAACGCATTCTTTTTTCTTTACTGAACTCTTCAAAAGGAGGTAACTTTGACAAGGCATAATTAAATCTTTATGCCGCGACGGGACTCAAAAGCCCCGCTTACATTATCTTAGTATTATGATTCCTAAATGGCTGGAATCATGCTGAAGCTTTGAAGTACCACTTCTTGTACTTTGCTGAGAGGCCGACAGATGGTACGTGCGATCGGAAACAGGTTTCTTAAGGGCCTAAGGGATAGGGGCGCCTATACCCTACTGATTTTCAATTTCTTTTACTCGGTATGTATGTTGTTTAATGTATTTTCAACTAAAAAAACCAAAAAAATGTATACAAATTTATTGTTAAATTAATTTAGGACATAAAGGGCTAAACTAACTAGAGCGGTATTAAAAAACATGTTCTTTTCTAGGGATGTACCGATAAGCAAATTGGCCGCTTACAGATTACCGATTAATCGGCTGATGATAATCGACCGAATAATCAGCATAGCCGATTAGTGGTCATGAATAATATTCTGAATGCTACTAGTTTATAAATCACTTTTTTTCTTTTACAATTTCGATTTTAAGAATAATTACTAATTTATTTCTGAGGGACTAATTATTTTTCTGTTTTCCTAATTTTTATTAAATAATATCATAAAATTTCTTTGAGCAAGTTTTGTTTATAAACTTACATTATGTTAACTAGACATGAAAATTTAAAAAAAAATAGGGAGGATGCTGTGGTGAAAAGACTAATTTAGGAGTATTTTAATGTTTTTTTTTTTTTTTTAATTATTGGTCGCCACTTAATTCAAGACTTTTACTCTGTGTGAAAATTGTACAGTTACCTAAAAGCACTGCTAAAGGAGAAAAATATCGACGCATGAAAAATGTTGCAACAGAGTATATATCTAGTGTGTTTATAGATAATTACATTTATTTACTGGTAACAAATTTATTTACCATAAATTTTGTTAAAGGTACACTTAAAAAATTGTATTTAAGAAAATATTTTTTCACCGATTAATCGGCCCAATTTTACCGATTATAAATAATCTGCAAAGCGGCTGATTATGGCCGATTAATCGGGGCATCCCTATTCTTTTCCAAACTTACAAACTAGACTTACTTTTCTTGCTGTCTGCTACAATGGAAGATGATTTAGACAGCTTTGGATAGCTCATTAGTCTACTTTTGGTCCAAATAGTGTAAACTATGACTGTGTAACAAGCGGCTATGATGATGGCTGGCAGGAAAAAGAGACTGGCCGCCACCATCGTAATATACAGCTGCCATTGCCACGGCTGCAGATCAATCCAGCATTGGGGCATGCCTTTCACGTCTTCTTTGGAGCTCAGGAAGATGGAAGGGATGGAGAAGATGGCGGACAACCCCCAAGCAGATGCTACGAGCAGACGAGCTTTACGCCCTGAGGAAAGAGCAAAGTGGTTTTAGAGAAAGAACAAATCAAAGTGGCCACTTTTGATTACATTTCATGAATTTGTAATTTTTGTTTGATTTAATAAAAAAATTTCATTTGCTCTACTTAGCCTCTATTGATAATAATTGTAAGAAACTTATGCGCATAATTTGTGAGGAAAATTTCAGTTTTAGCTGAATAGGCATTCTATCAAAGCAAATTTTCTTGTTGGTCTAAATGATCATGCAAAAAGATCAATATTTGTCTTATTAATTGCTAAGGTATAAATAATAAATGCAGTTATGTGTGTAGAATATAGTCTGCTCTATTAATATTAATACAGAGAATTCGCCTAGTGAAAAACAGTTTTCCTCTTTAACACGTTTAAAACTTTGGTAGGATTATAAAATAAAAGTCTGAGGCTTTGGTGATAGTGCTGTTGAGTAAATTTTGTATCATTTTGTATTTATTCTCCCCCAAATATTTTACAAAGAACAAAAGTTTTAACAAAGTTATCAATTAACCATCAGTGCTGAATAAACCTATAGGAAAATGTTACTGGTTTTAAACAAAGATTTTATTTCAAAATATATATATTTTAGGATATCTTAAAGGGAAAAATATAAAACAAAAGAAAGGAAAATAAATAAAAAAATAGTTTCGGTAGTGAAAAACAAAAACGGTAATACTACTTTTTATACTCACAACTGTTGGAAAAATTCATTGGATGTGCGATAGCATCATAGCGGTCGACACTCAAAGCAACAAGAACATAAGTTGATGAGTAGGTCACTAACGCCTGTGGGAGAAATGTTATTACAATGTTGTTCCTTGAGATATTTATTTTTACATTGATTTTTTAAACTAATTTATCATTTATTTATATATTAGCTTTCACTTTTGATTTATATTAACACTTACTTTCCATCAAATTCTCCAAAACAAACAAAAAAAAAAAAAGCAAACTTTTTACTTACCAGAACATTATTACTGAGCAGACTCCAGATAAACTACATCCAATAATTCAATTAAACGTTTTTCGTCACTCTTTTTATAAATCAAACCATCATTCCTTAACAAATTCGCATTTATTTGCAATGCATAAGGACTACTTACGGTTTTAACATCGACATTTTTCAAGTTAAAAGAAGAGTAAACTGACGTGAAACATTTTTGCAATAAAAGTTCGGAACTTTAGTTTTGAATTATTTTCTCTAGAAGACGAAATATAAGTTCTGGTAAGCGATCACGTAACTTTAACTGACAACCACTTTGGTGACAAGATACTTACTTGCCTGAAGCTAAAGTGACTAACCCACACATATAAATGCATATTTGTTAAAGTTGCCTTCTCACAGAAAAAAGTATGTTGGATTCTGCAATGAATTTATCTTTAAATTGTTCGATCATTCTTAATTGATATTTATTTCATGAATCGGTACTTCTTTAATTTCGGGGCCTTATATATCATATGCATTAAAGCGGCAACAGTGTATTCAAAAATAACTTAAATTTCAGCTGAGAAAACTTGGAGACATCCGTTTACATATTATTTGTTCGATAAAACGATAAAATTAACCTCTTCCCGGGTTTTCCCGCGCTGGACTCGGGCAAGCGAAATGTTCCATTCTGGCTCATCCTGAGTGTAGCTCGGGCACTGTGAAAATTAACACTGCACAACCAGTCTTTCCCGAATTACTTCAGATGTCCTTTTTATGGTTTCGGATGCTTTTATTTACCATTGTTGCTACTAGATAACATAACTATACAGTGTTTTGAGCTGTAGATTTAAGATAAGAGTAGGCGCCAACTCCAAAGTATAATGATTTCTGCCAGAAAACCAACTTTACAGGTAAATACTCATTTATTTAAACAGATACTTTTACATTTATTTATAGGAAATGTTGCATGCGAATGATGCTATTCTGTGTAAAAAGATATGTATGTATAAAAATAAGCATAAAAAATTGACATTTTTTGATCCGTAATCCCGAAATAAAATGAGCCTGGAAGGGGTTAACGTTATTAAAATTATACATTATTTTAAAATTTTTTCCGAACGGAATTTCTTAATGCAACGATTGGTAGATATTAAATACTAATTTGCTGCAAAATAATGATCAGATATACAACAAAAAGCATTTATTACACGTAGATAAAACATGAACGCTCACCAGAAAATCGGTTAAGCAGCGATAAACTATATTTAAAACAGATTTCAATCGTCAGAATTTTATTTAAAGCATGAAAGCAAATTATGATAGTCTAGATACCGCTTATACTACCAAGTCTAGCAGATTTTCACGTGTTAAGTATATGGATGTTTAAACGATACGTTTATTATGAGGCATTTTCAAAAACATGAATAGCTCTAATGTTTATCTGAAACTATTCAATTAGGTTTTAGCGACTTCTACGTAATGTCTTGTGCAAAATAGTGTACTATTAAAAGTGCATACGTTGATAAGCAACAGCCGGTTTGGTAATACTTACCGCCAAAAGCTTTAAGAACTTGTTTCCAAATTAGTAAGAAGCAATTAATTTATTTTATTCAAATAAAGAAAATAAAGTAATGCGAGATAAAACAAATCTTTATGTTTCCTACCAGATGGCATGACCTATAGGGTTAAGACCAAAGTAATGGTAGGACAAAAAGTTATATTAAGAGCAAGAATCTGAGAGAGTGTCACGCCTGTGATTCTTGACGTCTCAAGTCTAAAAATGCACAGGCAAAAATACATTTTTTGTGAAAAAAATTTAAACATTTCGCCTCATAGGACTCAACTGTTCTGTTAAGACAAAGAATAGAAAAGTATTTCAATATGTTGTTGCCAGAGGAAGTTATGAACGTTTGAATATCGGTAAAATATGACATTTTTCATATTTCGGCCTTACGCAACTAAAAGCACGTTGAACTTTCCTCGGTTGTTTATACATTACTTTAAAGTAAATTGGAAGAACACTGGTCTTTCAAACGACACTACTTTTGCCGTGTGAACTGAAATATACAAGCTGTTTTTGGACCTCAAAAATGCTGAAAAACGTCAAAAATGCCTTGTTTTGAGGGCCTTCACTGACCTTACGACAACAACTTACATCAAATTCAACATTCATTTTATAAAGTTCGAACCCTCTGTATTCCATATACAAAAAGAAAATTGGAGCTCAACCGTTCCTGGTAAGAGTTTTGGTTCACAGCAACTTCCATGTCTTGAAAATCCGCTTAATTTTTGATGCCGCGCCTTCACCTTTAGGGGTCCATAAAAACTAAACAACTCAACCTTAGAACAAAATATTCTGGATTTGGTCTTTCAATAAGATAATAAACATTTGGTAAACTTTCTGAAAAATCTGAGGGGTCATGAATCACCTCATAATGCTAGGCGTGACAGTTTCTCAGATTCTTGCTCTTAAACACAATATAAAACTAAAAGAATTTAAAAAGCAAATGTGAGATAGATATTTTATCAAATCAATATTTATTAACTTTCTCGATTATGAATATTATACCTGGGTTTTCCTGTTTTGAAGTAGACTAAAGTAAAACAGTGATTGAATGGTTTCTTACAGAATTAAAGTCGCTCTAGTTTTTAAGCCCTACGAAACCCGAAAGGAAACACATTAACATTTAAAAATCCAAACTACTTACAAAAAATGTTCAATAAATGCCCTTGTAATTGTAATATAAATACAAAAACTCTTTTTAAGTTTAATGAATCTGTTTTGCTACTCTATTTTAAGTTAAGACAATAGCTTTAAACACGAAATGACGCACACGAAAAAACTTTTTGCTGCAAAAACCCTTTAGCATTTTCAAGTTGAAAAAGATGTTTGATAAGAGCAAGGTGTGACTATTATACTATGGTGCAATACTTTCGGAAGAGAGAAATATGTTATAATTTATTGAAAAACAAATCTTCAATTTTTCTTCAGCTACATACAGAAGATCAATGGATAATCTCAAGTTGTGAAACATTCTGCATTTCCTTCGATAATCCATCAATAATAATCACAAAATGTCAATTCCATTTTTGGCAGACAATTCCCAGAGACGGACGAAGGAAAAAAAAAACACAATTCGCTTGGAAATAATTACTTGGTAAGACTTGACTAGATACAGGTAGTTATCAAAATAATGGAAACACTTGAGATTCATAAGAAAAATCTACAGTTCATCGCAAAATAAGCGATCAATTGTTCTTTAACTTCAGTCAAACAAAATATAGACTTCACCGGACATTTCCACATAGAAATGAAATCACTCATGCATTTGGGGGACGACAAAAAGGGGGGTCAGAAGAAAAACCGCTTTTTGAACATACCTCTTCGAAAATAGCTCGGAATAAGCTTAAGTAATTAATTAGCATACTATGTATAATTACTGTACACATTTTTATGAACGTACTACTGATACTTCCAAAGATATGAAACATTTTTTAAAAAACGGCAATTTTATTTCAGGGGTTTTGGCTCATAACAAATCAACAGTTTGTTGAGTTTTTGATCAAACCTTATCAAAACTTCAGGAAATATGACAAAATACAAGAAAAAGAACATACTAAAACGGTAAATAAAAATTTTAAAAATCCGATGAGATATGAACGTTAAAAGGAAATAATTTTTCACGGCGCATGCGCGAACTACAGAAATTTATAACTACAAAAATATTGTGGCCTGGTTTACATTGCATCTTATAAAAAAAGTTCCAGTTGAATATCGTAAAAATTGAAAAAGATATCAGCGATCTAGTGAGCTATAATTCATTCATTCGCAGACAATACATAAATGGCGGAGGGTTGTCCACAAGTAGTGTAGTGACAATCGAGCATTTTTTTCAATGTTAAATTGTACAAAGTTTGAAAATTTATGAACAAGATATACCATCGCACTCTTTTATTGTGAAACCGTGTATAGCAAATTTATGATTTCGCGTTTTGCTGTGTAGTGTATTATTTTACTTTTTGTAACGAGATTACGGTTATAATGTTTTTTTTCTCTCTTTAACTTCGCTATAAACGGGTGCGACTGCATATATTAGATTTCTTCTCTTAATTCTAAAAACTGTTTTTAATAAAACTTTCAGAAATACGTACTTAAAAAACAAACTTAAAAAAGAAGCTTAACTATGAATAACATATTAAGCTGTTCGAAAGTAATATAGAAAGCTAACTTAAATAAAATACCCTATATGTCTTTACATTATTTTGTCTTCGTAAAGTTAGCTCAAACATGCCGTAAACAAGTCTTACACTCTAATGTACTCTTGCGTACATATTTCATGCAAAAAGAAGCACACATAACTGAAATTCACATCGACTTCACACCCATAAATAAAGAGCGATACATTTTAGAAAGAGGAAATTATATTAAGATCTTTTAAAGAAGATTTATTAATACACTAGCACGTGCACATTGTTTCAAAAAAAACACAATTTTGGAAAACAAAATACCCGTAAAAGAGTTCTGAATAGGATTCCAAAATCCATCCGTTCCAAAATCCATTTCAAATTTTGGAACGGAACACTGGAAACAAACGTACGCGCTTTGTATGCAGCACCTTTCAAAATATTTTCATTCGACGAAAAGTACATTAACAAGAAGTTCTGTCAAGACTTAACGAGCCTACTTTCCCGTACATCGACATCGGCATTCTCGCATCTGATCATTATTATCTTGATTATCTGAGACTGAAAATTATGTCAAACATACCTTTTTAGCACTTAGAGCTGATTTCGAAAAGCAAAATATGCCCCTCTCATCAGATGAAATAGACACGTAAACAGTAATTAACGAAGAAATGAAGTTTTGTCACACCTTTTAAAGAGTGTAACTGTTATAGTTCCTCCGTAGAAAAAATCTTCCATCGTTTTCAAAAAAAAAAAAAAATAATAATAGTTAAAAAAAAAAATAAATAAAAGTACAAAGATCATAAAAACACATTTTATCAAAGAAAGAAAAAAAAAGAAAAAGAAAATAAATCGTCCGTTAATAAAATGTCCGGAATTTCACTTTTAATCCGTTGCCAGTTGTTAAATATAAATAAAGAATAAAATGTTCTAGTGAATGAAAAACTTTTGTTACAAAAAAAATCGTCTGCAAAAAAAAAATAATAATAAATAATAATAATAATAATAAATAACATAAAACAAATGAATAAATAAACAAAAAATCGTCTGCACGTTCAGTCATTTTTTTTCTGAGCCTGCATTTCCGCCATGTTTAGGGAGTCGGAGTCGGAATCAGAGTCCTCACAGAAGATTACTTAGAAAAGTACTTTACAAACATTATTTATCAAAACCATTTTCTTACAAAGTTAGTTTGAAGGAAATCTGACTTTAAGTTCAGGATCAACATTCAACTTAAATTCCCCGTAGACGCTAATGTAATTTTTTTTTTTCTGAACGGTTTACTATTGAACGAAAAATGGTTTGAATCAAAAAGCGAAATATGGGAATGTATGGTAAAGTCTCTCCGAGATCTTTCAAACAAAAAAAAGTTTATTCCATTCGGACGGTTCACTCAAAAGTTATTAGGTGGGGAAACGTTGCTTAAAAGGTTCAATGTTGAACGAAAAATTGTTCAAATCGGAAATGTAGATACGGGAATGAAGTATTCTTGATGAGATATTTCGAACGAAAAAAAGTTTGTTCAAATCGGATTGTTCACTCAAAAGTTAGCATCGCGGGATAGGTTGTTTGAACGGTTCAAAGTTGAACCAAAAATTGTTCAAATCGAAAAATCAAATATGGGAATGAGCTGTACTCGCCGAGATCTTTCGAACAAAAAAAGTTTATTCAATTCGGACGGTTCACTCAAAAGTTATTAGGTGGGGAAAGGTTGCTTGAACGGTTCAATGTTGAACCAAAAATATTCAAATAAAAAATTTAAATACGGTATAAAATATCCTTGCCGAGATGCTTCGAACAAAAAAAAGTTTGTTTAAATCGTACTGTTCATTTAAAAGGTTTTAGGGGTGACAGCTTGTTTGAACGGTTCAATGTTGAACGAAAAATTGTTCAAATCGAAAATATAGATACGGGAATGAAGTATCCTTGAAAAGATCTTTCGAACAAAAAAAAGGTTTGTTAAAATCGGAATGTTTACTCAAAAGTTAGCATCACGGGACAGGTTGTTTGAACGGTTCAAAGTTGAACCAAAAATTGTTCAAATCGAAAAATCAGATATGGGAATGAGCTGTACTCGCCGAGATCTTTCCAACAAAAAAAAGTTTGTCCAAATCGGAATGTTCATTCAAAAGTTATTAGGGGGGACAGACAGATCGACCAACCGACCGACCGACCGACCGACCGACCGACCGACGCACAAATTCCCCATCTCAATACCCTACTTTCAAATTTTTAATTTTTCGATATTCATTTTACCTTTTTATTTTTTTAACTTGGCGATATTTTTCGGACTTGGCGATATTTTTTTTTAACTTGGCGATATTTTTTGGACTTGGCGATATTTTTATTTTTAACGGGAAAGTAGGCTGAAAAGCACATTATTAATCTCCCCATGGCACACATTTATTTTTAATCATCAGTACTCACTTAAATTAACCCATTAATGCCTAGCGTCCCTGTTGTATCGCTATACAACGGTGTTACGCGGTTGCTCCAATATACCTCCCCTTACGTCATTTCCTGGTCTGGTTGACGCTGTCCTTCTCTCCATTGTTGCAAACATACGTACTCCACCTTTTTCACTCTCCCGTATTTGGTTCTTCCAAACTTTCGCCCTCCGCGACTCGGATTGGCAACACTCGCGGTGGCTTACTTTTTCGCTGCCTTGCCGACAGTTTTGGTAAGTTTTGAATACGTTCCATTCTATTTTAAATACTTTCTTAATTCATTTCGA
>JAXGGA010011926.1:0-40630 GCA_038373865.1 Uloborus plumipes | reverse complement strand
TCTACATGAAAGTACGTTTGAGGACAAGCACGGTGGGAGGAGGGTGTCGGTAGGAAAAGATCGTTTTTTGACCTCAAAAGCGAACGGACTTCTGTTGCTGTGAAACACAGTCGCCATGTTTGGTCATTTGCTTTGCAAGATAGAATATTAAGTGCATAATTTTCCAAAAACAAAGCAGAGTTCAGTTTTTTTTTTTAGTCATGGAAAATAGTTTGCAAAAGTCATGGAAAGTCATGGAATTGAAAAGCCCAGGTTGAGCAGATACCCTGTATATATTTTTTTTCTTAACCTTTTCTCCCTCCCAATCACAAAAATCTTACTGCATGCTGTCTCCCTGATTCTGCGACAATGTCGCGGTGTCGGCAGCTTTCTGCCACAGGGCTTTCAACAATGTTTTAAAAAATTTAAAGGTTAATCCAGAAGTGATTGCCGAATAAAAATTTAATGCAACTTCTAAAGGCTGGAAGTTTTTATGTCATCTGGGCTGAATGTTCCCGACTGCCTCCTTGATGCAATAAATGTACCCAAGGACAATTTAATCAAAGAACAAACTTTTGCTCAAAAGCAGGCCTGTCACCCCCCTGACTTTGGGAAATCAATGTATTGGTATATAAGTGGGCGTGGTTTTTGCCACTTTTTGGCAAATTTTACATTGTGTATGCACCCTTTGCCCCCCCCCCCTCCCCCTGGAAAATTTTGAAATGACGACCCTGCTCAAAAGCAATGTTTGATTGTAGATTATTATCGTTTTTCTTTTTCGTATTTCAGTACATAAATTGAACAAAACTTTTTCAATCTACGTAAACTTGAGTTAAAATAAGTATATTGCAAGACTAGGAATTGTCGTAAAATATCTAAAATTTATTATTTCACTTGGTACTTGTGCCGAAAAAGGAAGTTCACCCTAAAAATAAAAAGATATACTAAATGGAGGGAGCATGTGCAATATCGGCAAGAAAAGCTTGCTACAAAGATGCCACCCAAGTCACATGACTAATTTGGAGCATGGTTGCCGTTTTTTCCACATAATTGCTTTGTTGACTAATTAGAAATGTGTTAGACATCAGAGCTAACTATGAATTCTAACTACTGACCCTGCTCTGAACTTGATTCAGATTAATTGCATAATGAATTCGCATTGAAAATGTGTCACATTGGAAGTGCCTTTTATTTTTTAAATGGGAAACAATACTCATTTTTAACTACATATTTTTTATAAAAATTAAAGAACGCATTTTCTATTCATTATATTAGGCACTAGCATTTCCTATGCTTGGGGAAAGATTTCAATTATTGCGACTGTTAACAATTTTTACACATGTCATCGAGATTTTCGACGCCAAAAACTACATGCTAATACTCCTTGAAGTAGATGTAATTAAATGAAACAATTTTTGTCTGAAATTTGCGGACTGCCAAACTCTCCTTGAATATGCAAAACACTTCGGAAATTTTTTCGAAACATAGTTTTTATTTGTTTATTTTGTATTTTCTAATAATCCCAGAAGTCAACTACAGAAAAACTTTAAATTTTCCTTAAAGGGAAAAAAAAAGAAAATATCCAGCAGATTGAAAAGATCGCCAAATTTTCATTACGCCTTTCGGAAGTGTTTCAGATGTAGGGTAAGTGCTCCAGTAGTCGACCACAATGACATAAAACTCCTCATAAATAGTACATTTTTAATTCAGAATCAGATATAGCGCATTCACACATTCATGTACCTATCCTCAATCATCAACCAGTGGCAGTTAAGTTTTGGGTACTTTTTTTGAATTAGTAATGAGTCATTTCATTTTGAATGGTGTGCCCGTCATCCAAATTGCGATTCTGCTTATTTTTCAGCTAAGAGGACACATCTTCTTAAAATGGCAAATTGCACTTATTAATTTAATTCTACTGTAAATTTGTGTGATTTTTATCTTAATGGAATGTCTAACATAATGTTTCAATGAAAGAGCGAACTCCTGGTTAGACTCAATTATTTTTTAAAGGGGTGGCCGACTACTGGGTACAGAATTCTTCTGCATTTCCAATAGTCGGCCATGGTAGGTCAACCACTGGTTCTAAGCAGTTTGGATGATTTATCCAGTAGTCGGCCACATACTTAATGTAGCTTTTCGTTCTTAATATGGGTTCATCAAATTAAGACTAAATTAACTTATTGAAATACAGTGACAATTTTTAAGTAAAAATACCTTTTCCAAAGTTTATTTTTCTTGAAAAATAGTAATTTAATTAAATGTCTTAACTTCTTTTGACCACCATTTCGACATTTTATTGCTCCTTGTGTTGATATTTGAATTGAATTGAAAATTATAAATTAAATTTAATTGAAAATTCTAAAAAAGAGATTTTTAAATACGCATACGTTGAGTTAAGATTATAAGTTTTAATACTTATCTAGTTATTATCAAATGGTGTTTTAATAGTTTTTCTTATCAAATTTTATCTTAAACTAATGAAATTGGCGAAACGAGTGATTTGACTTCTATTGATACTTATTCGGCAGTTAATAAACATTTCACAATTATAGGAGATAAGATGCATTACTTCAATAGTCACATAGGCTCAAGTTATTTAATGAGTGCCAAGCATGTAGTTATTCTTTCTTTTGCTATTATGCTTAACTTTTTGCTTTACCAAAGGTTCAAGACCCCTGTGCTCTATTTAGGATAATTGTTTCAAATGTTGATACATTTTCACTAATGATTCTCCCCAAATGTTTGACTTCTCGAGTTTTCTTTGCTAGAGGATTAGAATTGTGCTGAGTTAATTTTAAAACTACATGGTTACATTGTTGCAAACTAAATTTTGGTTTGTTTTCAAGGTTATTCCTTGTTTACTAATATTCTTGTCGAAAGCTGTAAGATTACTTTCATGACGAGTTCCATTTACTTCCTTATTTTATCTTACTTGAATTATTTTAAAAGAAATAAACTTGCTTCAGTGGAACATTCTGTGCTAGATGAAGCCTTGATGGAGATTCCTTTCAGCGCATTTTTGAATATATTTTTACTAGCACAGTTTTGGAAGCAATCATTTCAGAAACTACAGTTTTAGTTTTATGTTCCATGTGTTGAAATTCCGTTCTAATGAATGTGAACCAGATAAGTGCCGACGTAATTATTGGTCATGAATTGTGTCGACTCTATTATTACGTCTTTATGTTTACATAAACAGTAAAGCAGTTTTTCTTTTCTTGATTCTTCGGTCATTATCACTAAAAACTGCTGTTCACTACAAAACTATTCCTGTTTTTTTACTTCCTAAGCAAGTACATTTTGTACATTTTATATAAACTTCAATTATTTTTTCCCTTCTGGCATCTTTAGTAAGTGCTACTGAAATTCTTTTCTTCAGAAGCTTTTTTTTTATTTTCTTTTAAGCCCAAACTACGTATACGAAATACATAATACTTTGTTGCAACAACATTTATTTTACCTTTTATCACTTATTTCACAATACAAAGTTAAATCGTTTATTTCTGGAGATCGTCCTAAAACGGTGTCCGGGTTTAACAAGAGGAAGGGGTGGTTAATTAAACTGTGACAGATTGCGGCAGGGGGGGGGGAGGTAACAAGAAATATGAGTTTTCATATTTTGGTTTGCACAAAAGCATTTTATGTAACAACTAGCGGTGCCCGTACGGCTTTGCCATGGTATAAAACTAAAACGTCATTTAGTAATACATTCATATCACAGAAAGAATACTCAATTTTAGTTATAATCTCCATATATTATTTCTCTAAGCCGAATCCTATACTCGGTCGAAACTCTCTCATTTCTTTATCGAATTGCATGAAAATTTATGATTTTGAAGCTTATCCTGCGGGCTATTGACGAAAATTAGACCCACCCTCTAAAAAGTTTTGGTTCGTTTTTTATTCGAACTTCAATTTTTGGCCACAAAATTGACTCTATCTAGCGAAATAATTGTCGTATTGTCTCCATTTTGATTTCATTCGAAAGATTAAAAAAAATGCGTTCTTTAGAACGTTTCTCCGCTAGCGCCGCGTAACGAGAATCTCGAAAATCCACGTTTAAGCGACTTATAAGCGATTGAAGTTTGAAAAAGTTAAATTTTTTGCTCAACTGTTAAAATCGTTACCATTGTTGTTCAAATCAATTTTAAATGTGACATTTCAAGCCAAGGCTTAGCTCGGTAAACCTTAATTGTAACTTTTATTGTTTCAAAATACAATGGTAGTTTTGCGATAACGTTAGTATTTAGTTTAGTAGTAGCCTTGGGTATTTGATTTTAATATAGGGTATCACTTTTGTAGTAGTTGTAAAAGTGAACGTGTCTTTGATCTCTTTGAAAAGTTGTCAGAACGACGGCAGTTGATGGCGATGTTGTGCAAACGTACAAAATTTTACAATGCCAAGGAACAGGGTACCAACAGGCAGACTAACAGGAAGGTGTCTACTACCTAGACAATATCAGACAATTCAACAATGCTTTGGCCTTCACTTCAGTCAAAGTGGACTCAGTTAACATTCCTGGCAGAGGTACATATTGTTTTAAACTACATGGTCAATTGTACCATATGATCGGGAACTTGCAACCTCCGGCAGGGACTACACCAACTTACGCTGGACTTTTCTTTATAGATTTCGACACTGCGCTGCAACTTCGGGCAGATAATGAAGCCAATAAAAATTGTCGTATTAAGTTTTAAGTTTAGAGGTTTTTTTTTTTTTTTTTTTTTTTTTTTTTTTTTTTTTTTTTTGCGGAATTCCGCACGGGTCACCTAGTTCAACTATAATTCCTTAATAACAATTTGTTTGTGTGTTATAGTGTGGTAGGGGAGGGTAGCTTGAATTGTGAAACATAGGGAAAGAGGGGGGCCAAGTATGTTGGGAAAAAAGTGTTGCTCCATTTATACTCATACCCTTATGAAGCTTTTTTTTATGTTTTAAATTATTTTCTTTTTGATGTAGACATATATTTAGACGTTATTCAGAAAAAGATACTTTTTTAGCGCGAGTTTTTAAAATAAAACTGTTTTTAGGCAGCTAAAGTATAAAAACATTAATGTCCCAAGAATTCTGTGCTAATTGTACTGTCTGAAATTAATAATGGTAGATTGATAGTTAGAGAATATAGTAAAGCACATAGTGTATCAAGAAGTACACTATTAACATAATTATCTACACAAGTTGAGTACCAGAGGTAACACGAGAAATATGACCAGACTAAGTATAATGCATCGCTGCAGGCCCGTCATTTCACGTTTTTAGAGGGGGGGGGACAAAGGGTGCAAACACAATGCAATTTCATCGGAAAAAGCAAACACAACGCCCACTTATATATTAATTAACTGATTTCTTAAAACTCGGTGGGGGGGGGGGCAATTGACCCCCCCATCCTGACCCCCCAAATGACGGGTCTGGTTCATTGTAAGTTTCCCTTTGTTCTGTTTTTTAATTCAACCCTCTATATCACATAAGATCAATGAAAATGCAGTGGCCGACTACTGGATTCAACGTGGCCGAGCACTGGATTTCTTAGGCCGACTACTGGAGCATTTACTAGTGTTGACAACAGCTTGGATTTTAACATATTATTTTTTTTAAATTTCGGAAACAAGTAGGTGATTCACTATCAAAAAAGTTCACTCTAAAGTTTTACCTTGTTTTGTTGCTGTATTGATAGCTGAAAGTTCTAGGTTAGCCAAGATTCACAAAAGATCTCTTAAATGGCTGACTACTGGAGCACTTACCCTATAGATTCTTGGGGCGATTAACTGGTCACGGTATGATTTTCACGGTAATGATTGATGGAGGAAGGAGGAGGAGGAAACTAACTTAAATCCCATTTCTCAAAGTCAAGTAAATAGGTACCATTTCTTTTTCTTGTTATTATTATTGATCCCGGTAAATTTGGGTACTTTTTGCCAACTATAAGTAAATTACGGGAACAAAATGATTAATGTGTTTTTTTATTGATTTTAATTTTTATTGTTTTTACTAGCTGCGTGGTCCTGCTCTGCCCGGTATACCATGAGAATAAAATTTATATCAAGTAAAGTATGTCTATAAAAGTCCCGATTAGATTGAAGTCGACATTTTGCGCAGTACGAAAAATGAATCGATCACCAAAAAAGTTTTAAATCCCCGCTACAGGAAAAGCAAAAGCAAGAATTTTATTTGTTTATGTTCAAGGGCAAAATGGCACAACACCTTTTTGTTATCAATAATTTATTTCATGTTATTTAATTTTTTTCAAGCTCGTGCAGACGATTTTTATAGGGATGGACCAGATATCCGGTATCCGGCCGGTATTTTAAGTATCCGGTACTTCCGGATATCCAATCCGGCTGACCGCCCCGAATAGGGATATCTGAAAGATTTTGCAGGATATCCGGCATCGATGTGAGGGTTATCCGGTATGATGTAAGGACAAATTGAATGTTTTTTTTTTTTACAAAAATCCCAGTTAAAAATTTCATTGTTTGATAAACCTTTTAGATGATGTAATTACTTTTCATTTTTCCTTTTTACCAATTTTTGCTTCTAAAACAAAAATTATATGTTATTCCTCCGGCTTTGTACTGGACATGGAAGCATTCTTCAGATTTGATTTTTCACAATTTCCAGATAAAGTATGAGTGTCTTCAGCTTTTCAAAAATATTTTAGTTAAAATATTTAGAAAGAAAAAGCTACAAACCTGCAAGGATTAATGTGCAACAAAAGGTTGAAAAAAACTTACGATCATATCGTTAGTTCATAAAAATTAATCGTAGTAGCTTTTAATATAAATTCTCAAGTTATTTCATTAATTGAACTTTTATTTTTAGTTTTTTTACTTCTAACAAAAATTGCGATCTATTAACACCCAACGATGTTGTAATTAGATATTTTTTACTTTGCCACTATTATTGCTTTATTATAAATGAAAATAACATACAATCAATAACCTATCTAACATTGGCGAAAGTGTTCTTCCAGATAATGTAAACATCTGTCCCCATGAATCGTCGCAACTTGGCCATGCTTTTTTTTTTTGAAAGAGAGTTTGAATGTGTGTAAAGAAATTTTAAATCTTGCACTTTGTTTCGTTCTTTCCTTTTGTAATCCCTTCCTTCACAGAAAAGATATTTCTCTGCTATTAGAATCTGTTCACGTCTGTCACGCCGCTCCGTAACTCCTCGAGAACATGTTGAGCATGACATGTCAACACAATCAATCGAGTAACAATAACATTCAATCAAGTCTTGATAACTCAAAGCTTTATAAACTCAAATATACCTTGATTTCAAAGTTTTCATTTGGTCCCAAATTCTTGAAAAGATGGTAGGAACTGCTTGTAACTCGAACTATCAATTACTCTAAGCTTTTAGCCGGTCCCTTGAGACTATGAGCTATTGAGACTGGACTGTATTTAAGATATTAATTTGCATCTTTAGAAAGTGTATTTTGTTTTTTGGAATTTAAGTAAAACTTTAAGTTAATTATTTAGATATAAGTTTATTAATTTATTTTTTAAAGTGAACATGTTTAGAATAATTTAAAAAAAATAATAATAATATATCGGTCATTTCAGCGAAAATGGTACAAATCAGTCCCAATACTTCAGAATTTTGGTAATTAATTTTAATATTTACCATCAATTAATTGTATTTTTTTATTTGTTCTCCGTCTAATTGTGTGTAACCAAGTATTACTTATTTAGGCATAAGCCATTTATAAAGGACTCAAAAAAAAAAATCTTTGGCAAAAGAAGGAAAAAATGATCTGCCCCATAGCTTCAAATTGCTAGGACTTAAAATGCAATTTAAGATTAAGCTGAAATGCAACAACAAAATCATATGCAATGCACAGCACAAAAAATGCTTCTGAAACCCTTTTTGCTGATTTTTATGTATATAAACAAAAAAATCTTGGAAAAACACTTACTTATCTTTGTTCCTAGATTTTTTTTTTTATGTTTCAAACTGTCCACTCTGTTACAAACCTTTCAGAAATAAAGTAAGCAATTGCATTCAATATGATATATTTTTAAAGAAGTACAAGTCTGTGATTACTTTGATATATTTAATTATATAGTCAGCAACTAAGATAAGCCTAAAATTCTTTGCTGGTGATAGTTAATTTGCACTGTGGGATGTCCACTCTGTTACAGTCGCATTAATGGTGCAAAAAATATTTTTTCTTGAAATTGCAGACAGAATTAGTTTTAGGATGAATACAAGAAATAACTTTGTGCGATTGATGTGAAGTTTGTACATTAATGCTTATTTAATGTTGGATTAAAACTTCACATAGTTTTAGGATGTTTAGTTCATTTTATACTTGTTCTTAACTTTTCTTTACAATTAGAAATATATTTTTCAAACCTCATTTGTCTCCTCTGTTACACAAAGTGGTCACACTATTCAAAACCCTTAATGAATGACTCATATACAAGCCATTTACACTTCATTATACACAAATAAACAGAGAATAATTTTTAAAACAACGATTAGTTCGCAAAAATTACTTCATTTGATAAACTTAACTCGACAATTTCACACATGATTTGTACCATTTTGGCTGGAATAACCCATAATTATAACATTTGCATCTAAGAATGTATCTTTTTTTTTTTTTTCAAAATGAAGTTGAATTTCGAGGTGATTATTTAAGAATTAGTTTATAAATTTGTTTTTAAAACAATGAATGTGTTTAGCATGACTCTTAAAGTATTTAAAATGATAATTTGCTACTTTTAAGAATGTGTATCTTAATTTTTTGGAACTAAAGTAAAATTTCAAGTTGATTATTTAAGTATAAGCAGGGTTGCCACAGGCTACTTAAATGCTACTTTTTGCTGCTTTTTTTGGCTCTAGGCGACTTTGGAGAATTTATTGAGCACAAACAGGCTAAAAAGCAACTTATTTTCACTGGAGCTACTTTTTTGGAGACTTCTTTTTTTTTTTCCAAAGCAAGTTTTCATTAGAAAATCTTGATTTTTTTTCACCCTATTTGATTCTGTTTATTAATTTGAAACCCATTATCTTTTATTCTTATTTCTTTGTCACCTAAAAAAAAGAACATTCCTTCGCCTTTTATTATGGACAGATCCACTATTATTTTAAATCAGGGAGGGGCTTAGATTTTTGAATAACCTCTTTGCTACTTTAGTTATTGAGTAAAAAGTGATTTGCTTAATAGCCATTGCTACTGAGGAAGGGAGGTGGATCTATTTATTTGGGGAAAAATCGGCTCAAAGTTTAGTAGATTGACTTAACTGACTTATTTAAGACTTTCTTTTAACTGAATTTTACTAATAAATAGCTGATTAAGTAAAAATTTATTTTTAAGAACTTACAGACATCAAGCACGAGCGTCGCCCCAAATTCTACATTGTTAGAGATTTCAATAACTGTGCACATCTTGTAATTCAATTATTTTAGAATTTGAAAGCTATTTTAGCATCAGCTAACTGAAGCATATTAAATATCCATAGTTCTTTTTTTTTCAACCTTGACTTTTATTTTTTATCGATTGTAATTACTTTTTGGTGGGAAGTGTACTAAATATTTAGCAAATGAGCTTTTAATTATTAAATTTTTTACTTGCAATAAGTATTTTTTCACTTAAAACTTTAATCAACTTCTTTTTTATTTTATTAATTTTTTAAGGGATAGTTTTTGCATAAGCTTCCAATCGAACAGTAGGAATGTGTGAAAGTTGAAGTAACTCATTGATTAATATTTTTAGAATTAATGATTAAATAGAGGAAAATTATACAAAGTGATATATATTAAACAAGGGTATAAGAGGTGTATTGTTTAAAGTTTTTCTTTATTTTAAAGAGCTCATTTATGTGCAATTTTCAGCTGTACTATTTATTTCTTCATTTATCTGAGCATGGATACTGTTTTTTTTTTTTACTTTTTCAATTTTGGGGACTACTTTTCTTGGCAACTTTTTAAATTTTGGGACGACTTTTTTGCAACTTTTTTATACGTTTTTGGCTACTTTTGCTACTTTTTTATTGAATTTTTCCTGTGGCAACCCTGTATAAGTTTACTCATTTGTTTTTTAAAAAGTGAACAACTTTAGCATAACTCGTAAAAATATATTTAAGCTGCTGATTTGAATCTTCAGAAAATATGTACCTTTGTTTTTTGGAGTTATATAAAATTTTTAATTGATTATTTAAGTTTATTATTTTTATTATTTTTTAACACACTAGTCTTGTTTTAATATTTTCTTCTTTAACTTGTATGTTAGAAAAATTACATGCGTATTATTCTTTAAAAAAAAAATAATTTCAAAGCAAAATTTTGCTTTATATTATTGCAAAATTAGAAATAAGAAAATGTATTACTTTGTAATGTAGTTTAAATTCATAAAATTCTAATAAAATATGTATTAATTTGAAAAAAAAAAAAAAAAACGTTTATCTGAGCTTAGTTTCTTTTTTCTTTCTTTTTTCGTAAATCAATTATCATGTATATAATATTGGTGAAATATTTAATAACTGTATCATTTACGTAGAAACTTATTGAAATGATATTGGAACAGAAAAGCTTTCAAATTTAAACTAAGAATAATTAAAAGTTTAAATTTTGAGTACAGAAATATTTAATTCTAACTTTTAAAGTTTTGTCTCTTTTGATAAAATACATAATTTAGAAAGAAATCACAACATGCTAGTGTTTCATTTCATATGTAGCGCTACTCCTGTACAATAAAATAGAGGCTTTAAAAATTAATGTATTTAACATGTTCTTAAAGAAATGATGCGAGAAACAACTATGATTTAGTGTTTTGAAGCTGCATTACACAAAAATATGCGAACATGCAATGTAATTGTAATGCCGGATATCCGGCAGCACAATTCCGGATATCCGGTATCCAGCTTGTGATGATCCACCGGATATCTGGTATCTGGCAAATCACTATCCGGTCCATCCCTAGATTTCTATAAATCCAATTTAAAATGGATATTTCCAAATTTTCAAATGCCCATATCTTTCTTCAGGGTAGAGAAAAGATATCGATTAGTGGTTTTGAAAACCTTCGGAAGGAAACTCTCCTAAGAGGTATTTTTGGCGTTATTTCGAATGAGACCAAGATCGAGAAGATCCGATAAGCATTTCGCTAGATAGAGCCATTTTGAAGTCCTTTATTCAAAATTCGAATGGATTGGTACTTTTTTCCTGCTCAAAAACCACCCTATGATCTTTCCCAGGTGACCAAGTATCTCCCTGCCAAATTTCGTCCAGAAACGACGTAAACTGTGGATTTGTATAAGGTACACACATATATTTGTTTTATTTATGGATTTACCTCTTGTGATTTATATTTAAACATAATTACATAATAACTCATACACACACAAATAAGTTTATTTTAATTAAGTCACAAAAGTGTCTTAGCTTTTAAATCCAAAATTTCTTTTAATGCCATCTACTATTTGCACGAGTTTGGCGAGAAAGTTGACCTTTCCCCCACATTATACTCTATGCTACTTTTTCAATAAAGTATATTTCTATACTTTTGATTTCTTTTTCGGAAGTGTTGAATATTTAATCCTCGTTCTTTTGTCTTGGGGATAATACATGATTTGGAAAGCTTTTGTGCACCATTACATTAATAAAATCATCCCATCCTTAATTTTTGCACACCAGTGTATACTGTATACATACATACACAGCTAATAAACCCCTAATTCCAACAGTGTTTTAAGCATTTAAAATGCTACAAGAACCTGCACCCAGACTGCAAATTACTTCTCTTAAATGCAATTTCATTTACTCTAAAACTGCTCCAGAAATTAATTTTGAGGCTCCACCCCAGAGACTGATTTCATTCTGTATCAACAATAGACAAAAAATATGCTTACCTTATGCCCTGCACCTCCCACACGTAACACTTCATCAGGTTTCAGTGCTGAAATTGTTGAGTTTATGACTGCATTAGAATGAGAGCGAGTTGTTGTGATTATTCGTTTGTTTTCTGGGGGAGATTTATAACTGATTCCGCCACTTCCTGCTCCAACAATACCCCACATTGTTCGACCTAACTTCGCTAAATCATCTTGATTCTGAAAAGAATGAAACTACACTCATTCATTGCATCATTAATTACACATTTTTCATTGTACATCATAAGTTTTTCGAAAAATTAAGAAAACTTTGAGCATTATATATTTTTTATTCCAAACAAAGGAAATAAAACAGCTTTAAAAATAATTTGACAACTTTACTTGTCCAGTTCATTGGCAAAAAAAAAATAAATAAATAAAATACTACAAAATATTATTGTTATTAAGATTGTGTTATTCAAAACATTAATGTTATTTACTCAGTAACTCTTCACTATTTACTGAAGGAACATATTTTCTTGCACTGAAAATTCCGCAAATTTTATGTGAACTGAAAGTAAATTATTTATACATAAATAAAGTTGAAACATTTTGCAAGCCTCAAATTTTTGTGACTACGATTTGACTCGCGAAAATAAATTTTTATACTAACTACTATTATTATGCAACTACAATTTATTAGTTTGAAGAGACAGAGAAACAGAAAAAAATGAAAAACTAAGCATATTCATTAGGACATAAATGAACAAACGGATAAATAGCAATTACTGGGGCATGGAAGTTACTTTCATAGCAAAAGTAAAAGCATTTCTGAAAACTAATGAACCAAATCTTTAAAATAAAAAAATGCAAAATTGTGCATCATGCCCTACATGCATATATAAACAAGCAGATACCTTTATAAGTTTAGCACGAAGATATTCAACTTCATAGGAATTATGCTCAGCGTTGGGTCTTTCCTTGAATCAACCAGTAAAAGAGAATCACAAAAGTGAAAAATTTACTAAACCAGATAGATATCACCAGATTTTTCATGACAGGAACTTAATGACTCTGGTAACAAAAGGATTCAAATAAAGACTTTGGAGTTATTTTCTGAATAAAAACATTTAAGAATTGAATAAATACCTTTGTGCCATAAAAATTAAGTTTTAAAAAGCTCACTTAAGTATTAAAAAGTTCATGGATTTCAACTACAACTCTCATAACCGTAGAAAATATACAAGTTGATAATTACAGAAAGAATGTAAACCCCCTTTCATTTTAATTTAACTCAGTTTAAATGAATCAAGCCTTTTCTGAAATAATTGATTCATATACATAAATATATATATATATATATATATATATACACTGAAGTGACAAAAGTCATGGGATAGCAATATGCAAATTTTCAGATGGCAGTAGCATCGCATAGAACAGGTATAAATGCGCAGTGCTTTTACAGAGCTTTCATTTCTGTTCAAGTTATTCATGTGAAGAGGTTTTAACGTGATGATGACCGCACGACGTGAATTAACAGACTTTGAACGCGGAATGTTAGTTGGAGCTAGACGCATGGGTCATGCCATTTCGGAAATCGTTAGAGAATTCAACATTCCCAGATCCACTGTGTCAAGAGTGTGCCGAGAGTATGAAATTTCAGGCATAACATCCCACCATGGACAGCGCAGTGGTCGACCGCCTGCACTTAAAGATCGAGACCGGCGACGTCTGCAAAGAGTCGTAAATTCTAACAGACAAGCAACACTGCGTCAAATCACCGTAGAAATCAATGTGGGACGTACAATGGACGTGTCTGCTAGAACTGTGCGGAGAAATTTGGATTTCTTGGGCTATTCCAGCAGAAGACCGACTCGAGTGCCTTTACTGACAGAACGACATCGCTTGCAGCGACTCTCGTGGGCACGTGAGCATATCGGTTGGTCCCTAGATGAATGGAAAACCGTGGCCTGGTCCGATGAGTCACGATTTCAGCTGGTAAGAGCCGATGGTAGGGTTCGAGTGTGGCGCAGACCCCACGAAGCCATGGACCCAAACTGTCAGCAAGGCACTGTTCAAGCTGGTGGTGGCTCCGTAATGGTGTGGGCTGTTTTTTCATGGCATGGACTTGGTCCTCTAGTGCGACTGGACCGAACATTGACTGGAAATGCTTATGTGCAGCTACTTGGAGATCACTTGCAGCCATTCATGGACTTCATGTACCCAAACAACGATGGGATTTTTATGGATGACAATGCGCCATGTCACCGGGCCACAACTGTTCGCAATTGGTTTGAAGAAAATTCTGGACAATTCCAACGAATAATTTGGCCACCTAGATCGCCCGACATGAATCCCATTGAGCATTTATGGGACACCATCGAGAGGTCTGTTCGTGCCCAAAATCCTGCCCCATCAACGCTTTCACAATTATGGACGTCTATCGAGACAGCATGGCTCAATATTCCTGCAGAAGACTTCCAACGACTTGTTGAGTCCATGCCACGTCGAGTTGTTGCACTTCGCCGGGCAAAAGGAGGGCCGACACGATATTAAGAGGTATCCCATGACTTTTGTCACTTCAGTGTATATATATATATATATACGATATATACGTATATATATATATATATATATATATATATATATATATATACGAAGTTCGAGATGCCAAAAATGTATAATTAGTTCTTTGTTTAGACACTTGTAGTTGTTATTAAGAAAACACATCCACAAATACATAGAAAAAGAACAAAAACTTCTGATTTCTTATCCAGAAGTACAAAAAAAGACTAATGAAACAAAAAAATCATTAAAAGATCTCATTAAAAATTGCCCTTTCTTTGCACATTTTTCTAACAACTGAGCATTCAACAGCTTTGCTATCAGCCATACTTCAAGTGATGAACTAGATTAGCCTTTTCCCAGGGGGTAGATAGGACACTGCATGAGGACAATTTCTACTTACTAAATAGGGGAAGGATAAGACATGGTAATATTTATATTGTTAATCCCTTTTAATCTTTTTTTTTTATTTCCCCTTTTGAAGTAAACTCTAATAGGTCCACTGTAAAGAACTACATTTAAAAAACTTCAAAGAAAATGTTAAATAACAATCGCATTTCAGCTTTTTCACTTCTCTGGAGTTGACCAGGGAAAAAAACATTAAATTACTCCCTCAGTAAAGGAAGAACTGCTCCCTCACTGAAGGGGCAAATGGTAAAAACAGCAGTAAGAATTATCTCAGACATTCAAAGGTCAAGTGCTTAATTAATTTCGCTTCCAAAAATCGAATGAACAAAAATTAGGACAAAAATGTTTTTAAAAAGTTTGAAACTTCAAGATAAGCGGAGTGACTTCGAGTTTAAGGGGAAAAAATTCCATTATACAACACTGCAGAAATTTGGGACCATCCAAACCTTCGACATAAGTGGAAATTTGAGTTAAGCGAAGTTGAGATATGGAGAGTCAACTGTATATATAAATATATATTTTAATTTCTGAATAATCGAATGCTTTATTTATATCAAAAAGAAAGATTCTTCAGACGAAAAATTAAATCGACGTCATACCAGTTAGCAAAATATTATTTTTACTTAATTTAGAACTCAAACGTACCTGATAATCATAATAGGGTTGATGTATAACACCACCAATGGCTTTTCCGTTCACAGCAAGTCCAATTAAAACAGTAACATGATCTAACAAACCTATGACAAAAAAATAATACGAAACGTTTGGATTATATTAAACATTATACTAGAGTTTCAATTTCAAAAAAATTATGATACAGAAATAATTTTTATTTGTCCATACCGTGAAGAGTTACCGCACACAGTCACGGAAAATAGTACAAATGAGGTTTATGTTTATTCTTTATTTACTGCTCTTAGAACCTTTTTACTGTTTATGTAGTTAATTTCTTTCTAGCTTGAAGTAAACATGTTTTGTTTGACATTCAGGAAGCTCAATATTCTTTTTGAAATATTGGTACAAATAGTTTTTGCCCAACTATTTAGATGAACATTAAGAAGTTCTATGACATTTTTCTCCATTTTTTCATCAAACAGATGCTTCAGGGGGAGCGGGGGGGGGGGAGGAGTGTATGTTTATAATATATATATATATATATAGTTTAAATGAAAATTAAAGAAAGCTGGATATTTAGCAGAAAGTACTGACCAAACTGAGATAAACAAAAAATACCAACAAAATTGATTTTTCACAGAAAAATTTCAACTTTTTTTTTTTTTTTTTGAGCAGTCAAAAATTACTATTGGTTTTCTTTTTGGTCCTCAGACGTCGTGCAGTCCCTCTTTCAGATTGACAATCTGGCAACGTGGCGCATCCCGCTGCTTCACATTCCTGGTGCTCATGTTCTGCACACACGTCTACACATGTATGGCAATTCGTCATTGCGAAAAATACGATTTGAATTCAAGATATCAAAATCCAAATTTATATTTTTTTATTATTTCTTCATTTTATTGATTCTTTAAAAATTTCTACAGCATGAGTTTTTTTTTCTAAGAAATCAACAAATTGCTTATTAATCTTCTTTTGGACTAGGTTAGCTTCCTTTGATTTTTGACTGTGTGCCTCAGCTCCTTCCACCCGCACCTATAAGAGCAGAACTGCCTCTCTGGTCCTGAGCCTCCACTCTTTCAGGGCGTTGCCGTTCAACCCCTACATAAGTTTACACCCACATGCCTCATATACAAGCCTACATACATTCGCACTTTTACACCTACACACACACATCTACATATGCCTACACACACATAACCGTCTACACACACCTTTCATAATTTGTGATTGCGAGGACCATTATTTAAATTCAAGATATACATGCCTACACACATACACCACAACATGCCTATACACACATGCACTTTTTCAATTCGTGATTGCGAAAACCGTAGTTTGAATTTAAAATGTCAAAAGTCAAAATTAATTTCTTTAGCACAGCCCACCTTTGCTACTGATTTTTGTGATATTGAGTGCACTTTCGCTTAAATAAATGTGTTGTCATCACACAGGATTCAAAATTCCATATTTTTCAGAAAATATTTATACCTTGTGTATATTCAGCAGTTCCATCTAATGGATCAACCCATACAACAACCTGCAAATAAAAAGTAAAAATAAATACAAAAAAAAAAAATTTTTTTATTATTTTATTTTATTTTTAGCATACTAGGACTTTGACTTCTTTTTAGCTTTTCTCCAAAAGGCTTTTCCTATAAATCAAATATTATTTATTGAAACGGCAAGGACTGTTTAAAACTCAGATGACTATTTATAATTTACCATACCTATTATATGTTTCATTTTACTTGTGAGTAAACGTATTCAGTAACATTTTTATCTAATAACTTCTGGATGAAAGTGCAAATTTTCAGTGATCAAGAACTAAACCAGAATTGATTAGTAATTTCCAGCATCCCCCGGATGATTATATTTAACATGCAACAAGAAAAGAAAAAAATTTGGTGTGGACACCACACTACTTCCTTTGATGTTTAAATTTTATAATAGATTTCTTAAGTGCTAAAATATTCCTTAGAGTGAGCAAAATGACAATTCACACATTTACACCCCTATTTTGTCACGAATCAATGGAAAAAATGTTTCACAATAATTTATCACCTAAATATAACCGAGTCTAACATCATTCAGTGGATTATTTGCAAAATATCGCCAATAGCACCAAATTTAACGCAAATTCGAAAAGTAATTTTTTTTGCTAAATTCATCACCAAATTTAGCCATATGTCTTCAAGCTGGCAACAAACACTTGCTGACCAAAAGTTTGGCGATACATCGCCAAGTGGTTGCCAAATCACAACATCACTTCATGAACTGCATTGAAATTAACAGATTTGCCCCAAAAAAGGGAAATACCCCCTTGGGATTATTTGAATGCAACCAAAAAGGGAAGTGAACAACTAGACCTCCTCAGAGCTTACGTACCAAAAGAGAATGCTCTATGGCATACTGTTTTTGAGTTATGCAAGAGACATACATACAGACGTCACGAGAAAACTCGTCGTAATTAACTCGGGGGTGGCCGTAAAGGATGTTTCGGCTGCTTATATGTTCATAGGTACATATGCACGTGCTCAAGGGTCGAAAAAACTACTCAACATCCATTTGGGGGGGGGGGGGGAGTAAAATAGAAATTTAGGGCAAAATTTGAGAGGATTTTTTTTTTCGCGATCACAATACTTCCTTTACTACGTAAAAGGAAGTAAGAAATGATGAAAAAAACTTACATCTTCTTCTTGAATAGCTGTTAAATATTCAGGACATTTGGTTCCAATCATCTCACAATCATTTAAATTTACTTGATATTCTTCTTCTTTGTCCAGCTTTTCGAGTGTCTAAAAAATTTAATATTGGTATAAAATAACATAATAAAAATATTCTCATATTATTATTGCTTTTTCTGTGAGAAATTGTGTTTTAAAGTTATCATGAAAATCAGGGTCGGCAAAAACCTGGGTTTTCTTTTAAAGGGCATATTTTTTACAGATCACCCCAACCCCCGTGGCTAAAATTGACGGTTTTAGGTTTTTTTTCAAGAAAGAGATGGGTTGTTGCTTTTCTTTATTATTATTTATTGAGATCTTTAGCAGATACTTTTCAGTTACAGGTGTATGTCATTTAACTTGGCAATATTTTCTAGCTAACTTAGCAAAAATTTAAATTTTAAGTTTGCAATGTCACCATGGTTGCTCTTTTTTCTCTTTTGTTTCATTTTAATTTAGCTTTCAACCAGAATAATGACTCGATAGCTTTTTTAAGCTACTATAACATGTTAATGGAGCTTTTAAAATTGACTGTGTTTGTAATAGGAATTCTCATATTACAGACGAACTTGCTTATAACGAGCACGAAGGGACCGAGTACGAAGGGACCATAACATGTTGCTCGTTAAATCTGAGTGCTCCTAATAAACAGGTCCTTACGGCTGGAGTGCAAACAGAAGGGGTGGGGGCTTGGGAGGTCAAATAATTGAGTTTACTTACAATTTAATTATTACCGAGTTCTTGCAATGTTAATAAGTTAACCTTTCAAAAACAAGTTGCACTTTATCAGTGATTCAATAAGTATACCTCTTCTACACTCCGACTGTTTGAAGGGTTTAAAACTGGTTAGTGAGAGTGAGACGGTAGATTGCTATTGAAGGAAAAGACAAGATATGAATTTAAATGAAAAACTTTATGCTCGCAATCATCAATGCCAAAACTGAGTCATAAGTCCAACTTCAAACTTTGATTCAAAAGGAGAAACCTGTTTAACATCAGAAAGAAATTGCATCCGTATAAATGTGTTGAAAATATGTAAACAACGTGGCTGGGCGGATGGGAAATGCAGAATGACACCCGAAATGCAGGTACCTCCTTGTGCTGCGTTCTGGGCTGTTAATGTAACGAAATATAATTGCATTTACAACTAAAAGCTGTATTTTGCCCATTCATTGCAAAAAATAGTATGTGGATTACAAAAGAAGAATTGTTGCTATGTGCAAAAAATGGTAAAAAAAGTACATTTTTGGTTAATTTCACGGAACTTTACGGTTTATGTACGAACTTAATACTGAATAGAATGTAAATAATTTTGAAGATGCATGAAAAGAGTGTCAAAAGGAAGCATTTTATTGGCATAAGAACAAAAATGGTGGTTATTTATATTTTCCAAAATTTTTTAGAAAATTGTCATTTTTTCGTATTTTTAGAGAAATTCAAGCCTTGGTAGGACCCTAAAGGAGTTGTTCAAACTTGATAATATTTTACATGTGTATTGTACTTACACATGCACAGCGTTTGCCGGGTATTACAGAATAAAATTCCAAAAATTTTGTTTTTCGCTCCACCCTACTATATATAGATTTTAAGCCAATATTTTATTACAAAAGAGGAATGGAATGTTTTACCTCATTGGCTCATTTCTTAAATCATCATCAAGTGGCATATTCAAGCACTAAAACCATTAACAAGCATCAAAACAGTATAATTTATTAACTCAGCTTATATTTGATTTTCAGACCTTCCTTGGTGAAGACTTATAACAATGGGTATTATGACTAAACTAATGCTGGTTAACCTTGCAGACTATTTTTAATTTTGAATAGCAGACTGCTGAAAACAAATCTACTACCAAGAAGAAATAACAATACAAGCTCAGTATTGAATTGAAATTAAGGAAAAACTTAACTGAAATAAATTTTAGATGACAAGAAAATATTTCCTTAAAAAGGAGTACCACAATGGCAATGGTGATTCTGGCAATGATGCATGGTCTTTGAAAGAGCCTCCTCTCTGCTATCAGTTGGTACAAAAATATTGCATTGAGGGAGTGGGGGCTACTAGCAATATTTGTCAATGTCTGCAGTTAAGTGCCCCCAACAGTCTCTTCCCTTCGTGAGATAATTATTTACAAAAACTTGTATTTTCTTAATATTTCAACTAGTTTTAGAAAGCTATCAGAATTTGTTTTCATACTGATAAAACCATGAAATTAAATGACTTAACCAGAAAAACTTCCAGAGTTCAGTAGTTTTTGATTTATTGACATATCTCTATTAATTTCAGAAACACATAGCATTCAGTAAAAACTTGCAACTTTTGACTCATCACAACTTAAGAAAAAATTAACTTGGATTTCTTTTGGCAAATTGCTGTTTAGCTACTTTATCACATATTGATGTATGACATTTTTTTTTTTTTTTTTTTTTTTTGCGATGAAATTCCGAGGAATGACTCAAAAGTAAAAGTACAATTGAAATAAAACAAACCTCTTCTCCAATAATAGTAACTTTGGGAAAGTGTTTCTGCAGAGAACTCACTATCAATCTTTGGACAGATCTGTCAGCTTCTGTTTGTAAATCATTAAAACCCTGAAAATAATGAATGAACTTAGTCAAATAAAATATTTTAAGATTTAATTTCAACTGCAGCAGTCCATTCATTTAATAAATTGATAACTTTCATTCATTATACTGATGGGAAACAAAATAATTTTTCATACATAGTATGGGACCCTAAATCAGGAATGCTTAGGACTGTAACTAAATTTTCCAGGTTGAAAATTATATGTTCCAACTGAAACAATAGAGAAAACTATCGTATAGAATGAAATTTGGTGCTAATAAATTTGGTGCTTGTTTTTTCTTTCCTCTTTTGGAAAAAAAAGTAATTTATAGGGTTTTTTTTTTTTTTTTTCAAACAAATTATTTTTTAAGTTTTATTTTTAATCAACAATGTAACAAACTAACCAGGGTTCGAAAATGTCATGATATTTTCAAAAATAATCTTTAAATAGTAAATGCGTCCTCAAATCAATGTTTATTTTCTTTAGAGCTCAAATTAATGTTTAATATTTAACTAGGCAGTTTTAATCTGTTAAAATCGTTACATTGCTCATAATTTTAGGCATAAAATAACTAGGGATGGACCGGATAGTGATTTTGCCGGATACCGGATATCTGGTGGCTCATCACACGCCGGATACCGGATATCCGGCCGGATATCCTGCGGATATCCGGCATTACAATTACATTGCATGTTCGCTTTTTTTTATGTAATGCAGCTTCAAAACAATAAATCAAAGTTGTTTCTCGCATAATTTCTTTAAGAACATGTTAAATACATTTAAATTAATTTTTAAAGCCTCTATTTTATTTGTACAGGAGTAGCGCTACATATGAAATGAAACACTAGCATATTGTGATTTCTTTCTAAATTATGTATTTTTATCAAAATAGACGAAACTTTAAAAGATTGAATTAAATATTTCTGTATATACTCAAAGTTTAAACTTTTAATTATTCTTAGTTTAAATTTTAAAGCTTTTCTCTTTCAATATCATTTCAATCGGTTTCTACGTAAATGATACAGTTATTAAATATTCCACCAATATTTAAAAAAAAAGGAAACAAAGAAAGAAAAAAGAGAAAAAAAAAACTAAGCTCAGATAAACGTTTTTTTTTTTTTTCAAATTGATACATATTTTATTAGAATTTTATGAATTTAAACTTCATTACAAAGTAACACATTTTCTTATTTCTAATTTTGCAATAATATAAAGCAAAATTTTGCTTTGAAATTCTTTTTTTTAAAGAATAATATGCATGTAATTTTTCTAACATACAAGTTAACGAAGAAAATATTAAAACAGGACCAGTGTGTTAAATAATAATAATAATAATAAAGTTATACTCAAATTCTCCGTTAAAAATTTTATATAACTCCAAAAAGCAAAGGAACATGTTTTCTGAAGATTCAAATCAGCAGTTTAAATATACTTTAAGAGGTATGCTAAAGTTGTTCACTTTTTAAAAAACAAATGAGTAAACTTTACTTAAATAATCAACTTGAAATTTTACTTTAGTTCCAAAAAATTAAGATACACATTCTTAAAAGTGGCAAATTATCATTTTAAATACATTAAGGGTCATGCTAAACATATTCACTTTTTTAAAAACAAATTAATAAACTAATTCTTAAACGATCACCTCGAAATTCAACTTCATTTTGAAAAAATAAAGATACATTCCGAGATGCAAATGTTATATTTATGAGTTATTCCAGCCAAAATGGTACAAATCATGTCTGAAATTATCGAGTTAAGTTTATCAAATGTAGTAATTTTCGCCAACTAATCATTGTTTTAAAAATTATTCTCTGTTTATTTGTGCATAATAAAGTGTAAATGGCTTGTATATATGAGTCATTCATTAAGGGTTTTGAATAGTTCGACCACTTTGTGTAACAGAGGAGACAAATGAGGTTTGAAAAATATTTTTCTAATCGTAAAGAAAAGTTAATCACAGAACAAGTATAAAATGAACTAAGCATCTTAAAACTAATTCTGTCTGCAATTTCAAGAAAAAATATTTTTTGCACTATTAATGCGACTGTAACAGAGTGGACATCCCGCAGTGCAAATTAACTATCATCAGCAAAGAATCACGGGACGCGGGAGCGTCCCGCCTCGCCAAGAAAACCAAATACAAGCCGCCAAGAAATTTCCGTCGCCAATAAAAATGTAAAAGAGCGACTAAGACTGTTTACGCGAGTAACCAAACCGGGGTTTTCACCCCTCTGTATCTCAGCCCCATAAAGATCCTTAGAGTTCATTTTTGGTATACTCAATCTCCAGCGGCCCCTGACGGCACATACTAAAGCAAAACATCCAGGACCCTCAGGGGGAGGGGTGATATATGTTATAAAATCGCTATTTTTCGCACTTTTTAAAAATTGTTTGACAGGGGTCCAGACTAAACGGTAACTCGGATTGAGCTCTGCTTTTGCACCCACATTTATTTTGTCCCAAAGCTCGGCATAGGGGTTTTTCGACCCCCCCCCCCCGCTTTTATTTTCCGTATCTTTTCTCCCCGGGGGTCTTTAGTGTTGATTTTTGGCATGAATATTCTCGATGAGACATTGAGGACATTTTCCCAAAATTTACCCCCCCCCCGGGGGTCATCGCACCCCGGAGTTATTAATGCTTAAAATTGGTCTGATTTCTATCTACTAGCTCTGTTCAACATCTGAGCATTTATGTTTTCATTGTTGGGCCACGAGGAAAGAAAACTCAATGATTTATAATTTCATCTGTTGCCAGTTTCTATTTATTAACAAATAAAATATTTGTAATTGATTTTATTGCATAAGGCTTTTAAAAGGGATCTTCAATTTAGTTCATTCTAATATGAGATCGGCAGTAAGGGTTGGGGTTTTTTTTTTTTTTTAACTTTTAATCTAATCGTAGTATTGTTAGCAACTAGCTTTGTTTTGCGTCGGTTCGGATGGTACATTGTGATTGATTTCAAATTTATCCTAGACTGAAGAAGATCCTTGAACTTTTGCACCAAATGCATGCTGCCAAGAAAACCACAGATGTCGGACCGCCAAGAAAAATATTGAAGGGAAAAAAAACATGCAAAGTAAATTTTGAAGAGAAAAAAAAACAGGCAAAGAAATAATATTAATGCAAAAATATGTGATATCTCTCCAAAAACAACAGTGTTGTAAAAAAATCCCCCGCCAAGAAAACCTTAAATACTCAGCCTTAAAAAGTTATGATATCGAGTTTTCCCGCCAAGTTTGTGCCAAACTACAACTAACCTGTATGTATAGTTCTTTTAAATTGTTTTCAGTCCTGCCAGGCGTGAAGTTTTTACTCATTAAGCAACCACCTCACAAGACAAAGCTTCCCGCCTGGCAAAACTGAAAACAATTTAAAAGAACTATACATACAGGTTAGTTGTAGTTTGGCACAAACTTGGCGGGAAAACTCGATATCATAACTTTTTAAGGCTGAGTATTTAAGGTTTTCTTGGCGGGGGATTTTTTTACAACACTGTTGTTTTTGGGGAGATTTTAGGCTTATCTTAGTTACTGATTATATAATTCAATGTATCAAAGTAATCAAAACAGATACATTACTTGTACTTATTAAAAAAAAATATCACATTGAATGCGATTGCTTGTTTTATTTCTGAAAGGCTTGTAACAGAGTGGACAGTTTGAAACATAAAAAAAATCTAGGAACAAAGATAAATAGGTGTTTTTCCAAGATTTTTTTGTTTACATACATAAAAATCAGCAGAAAGGGTGTCAGAAGCATTTTTTGTGCTGTGCATTGCAAATGATTTTGTTGTTGCATTTCAGTTTAATCTTAAATTGCATTTTAAGTCCTAGCAATTTGAAGCTGGGGCAGATCATTTTTTCCTTCTTTTGCCAAAGAATTTTTTTTTTTTTTTTTGGGGGGGGGGGGGTCCTTTATAAATGGCTTATGCCTAAATAAGTAATACTTGGTTACACATAATTAGATGGAGAACAAATAAAAAAAATATAATTAATTGGTGGTAAACATTAAAATTAATTCCCAAAATTCTGAAGTATCGGGACTGATTTGTACCATTTTCGCTTAAATGACCGATATATTATCATTATTATTTAAAATTATTCTAAACATGTTCACTTTAAAAAATAAATAATAAACTTATATCTAAATAATTAACTTAAAGTTTTACTTAAATTCTAAAAGACAAAATACACTTTCTAATGATGCAAATTAACATCTTAAATACAGTCAAGTCTCAATAGCTCATAGTCCCAAGGGACCGGCTAAAAACTTAGAGTTATTGATAGTTCGAGTTACAAGCAGTTCCTACCGTCTTTTCAAGAATTTGGGACCAAATGAAAACTTTGAAATGAAGGTATATTTGAGTTTATAAAGCTTTGAGTTATCGAAACTCGATTGAATGTTATTGAGGGTCATGCTCAACATGTTCTCGAGGAGTTACGGAGCGGCGTGACAGACGTGAAGAGATTCTAATAGCAGAGAAATATCTTTTCTGAAAGGAAGGTATTACAAAAAGAAAGAACGAAACAAAGTGCAAAATTCAAAATTTCTTTACACACATTTAAACTCTTTCAAAAAAAAAAAGCATGGTTTTAAGTTGCGGCGATTCATGGGGACAGATGTTTTCATTATCTAAAAGAAAACTTTCGTCAATGTTAGATAGGTTATTTAGTGTATGTTATTTTCAATTATAATAAAGCAATAATAGTGGCAAAGTAAAAAATATCTAATTACAACATCATTGGGTGTTAATAGATCACAATTTTTGTTAGAAGCACAAAAACTAAAAATAAAAGAATTCAATAAATAAAATAATTTGAGAATTTATATTAAAAGCTACTGCGATTAATTTTTACGAACTAACGATATGATCGTAAGTTTTTTTCAAACTTTTGTCGCACATTAATCCTTGAAGGTTTGTAGCCTTTTCTTTCTAAATATTTTAGCTAAAATATTTTTGAAAAGCTGAAGACAATCATATTTTATCTGGCAATTGTGAAAAATCAAATATGCAGAATGCTTCCATGTCCAGTACACAGTCAGAGGAATAACACAATTTTTGTTTTAGAAGCAAAAAATGGTAAAAAGGAAAGATGAAAAGTAATTACATCATCTAAAAGTTTTATCAAACAATGAAATTTTTAACTAAGATTTTTATAAAAAAGAAAATATTTAATTAGGTCCTCACATCATACCGGATAACCCTCACATCAATTCCGGATATTCCCCACATCAATACCGGATACTTAGCCGGATATCCTGCAAAAATCTTCCGGATATCCGTATCCGGGGCGGTCAGCCGGATCGGATATCCGGAAGTACCGGATACTTAAAATATCAGCCGGATAGGCCGGATACCGGATAGTCACCGGATATCCGGTCCATCCCTAAAAATAACAAATTAATATTGCACTTCTACAGTATATTTAATCAAAGATCCATTAATATATCATACACTTTCATTGATTAAATATAATACTTTCTGGTTATTTGAATAATAAATGAACACAATTCATATCATTTTTATATTGAAAATATTGTTCAAAAAATAAATTCATGACTTTTTCAAAATAAATATTGGATGATATATATTGTGAGACTTTTATCGTCCATCCTTCCTCGAATTTGTGCATGCATCAGGTCTCTTCTGATTTTATAAAATACAGGTGATAATAATAAGAGAGATATTATGAATATGAGGGGTCTTTTTTGTTTTGTCATGTTTTTCGTTTATTAGATGTGTGGGTTTGTGTTGATGCTTTTTTTTTTTTTTTGTTTTAACGCATTCCCCTTCCTTATCAGATCTGGGAAAATAAAATAATATCAAAATAACCAGAAAGTCTGCCATGGTGCATTTTCTCAATCAAGCTGTTACTTCTTTTTAGCCTACTTACTAGTTAAAATGAGAAAAAACAACAACAAAAAAAGCATTAAAAGTGACTTAATACATCAAAAAATATCCCCCCCCCCCCCCACACACACAATAACTTTAGAATGAACCGTCCAATTTGAACTAACTTTTTTTTTGTTGGAAAGATCTCAGTGAGTACAAACACCTCATTCCTGTATTTGATTTCAACAGTTTTTGGTTCAACTTTAAATTGTTCAAATAACATGTCCTGTAATACTAACTTTTTAGTGAACAGTCTGATTTGAACAAACTTTTTTCTGTTCGATAGATCTCACAAAGGATATTTCATTGTTGTATTTAAATTTCCGAATTGAACAATTTTTTGTTCAACATTGAACCGTTGAAACAAGCTGTCACCCCTAATAACTTTTGACTTTTTTTGTTCGAAAGGTCCTAGAAGATATATGCAAAATGCATATAATTTTATAACTGGCCGGTAATAGATTAAAATCTTGCACGACATGCTTTCATTTCTTTCAGATTTAAAAAAAAATTGAATTTGTGCTCATACTTTATTGCATCTATGATATCAAGAATTACATAAATGGGTCATTCCAACGAAAATGGTACAAATCATATCCGAGACTTAAGAATTTTTTAAAATCAATTTTAAAAACTACCACCCATTAAGTGTAACTTTTATTGGTTCTCCATTTAATTTTGTGCCATCAAGTATCAATTGATTAGTTATAATCATTTTAGAAATGACACAAAAAAAATTATCTTTGTCAGAAGAAGGAGAAAATGACGTGTCCCAACTTCAAATTGCTAGAACTTTAAATGTGATTTAAAATTAAACTGAAATGTAACAACAAAATAAATTACACTGGACTCCACAAAAGATACTTCTGACACCATTTCTGCAGATTATTACGCAAATGAAAAAAAAATTCCCCCAAAAACACTATTATTTATCCATGTCCCTAGATTCTCTATGTTTCGAATTGTCCACTCTGTAAGAAGCCTTTTGGAAATAAAATAAACATTTGCATTCAATCTGATATATTTTTTTTTTAATATAGGTAATATAACTGCCGTGATTAGCTTGCTACATTGAATTATGTAGTCAACAACCAGGGTGAGCCTAATTCTTTTCTTATGATACAGTGCGTCTCGAAATGATAGGTCCATCCTTATTTTTCATAATTTCGACTCTTAATTGAGAATAAAAATCACTTTTTTTGACAGTGATTATATATCTGTAATTGTTATAACTATGTTTGATGAAATTTCTCAAAAAATGAATCATTTCTTCTTATTTGATGCAAATTTTCATTTTCAGACCGTTTCAAAAAGATAGGTCCGCCTTCAGAAATTTTGCCCAATCACGTTATTTCCAAAAATTTGCATAAGTATTGTTGCTTAGCCTTACTATGGGATTATGCTTGCTGCTGTGGAGGTATTTAAACAGACTTGAACTGCACTTTGTAGTCAAACAAAACGGGTTGTTGTTGCAGTCTTTCGCTGGTTGAGCAGGGAAAAAATGATGCATTTAAACAGTCTGGAAGATCGAATAGAGAAATAGGTAAGCTTTTAAACAGATCACAAAGTGTTGCAAACAATTTTTTGCTATTTGGAAATGCTTATAGCAGTAAAAAACATCTGGCCGCAAATCAAAAGTGACACTCCGACAACGAAGCACTATCGTAAGGGACCTAAAATTCAGAAATAATGAGTATATCCACTTTGGCCAAACAACTAAACCCTTCAATATCAAAATCTACAGTGCACAGAGCGGTAAAGAAGTTCGGCAATTTTGTTTACGGGAAAAGGAAAGCGGCTCCGAAATTGACTAAAAAGCACAAAGAAAAGAGATTGAAATTCGCGCAGGAAGTGATGTCCTGGAAACAAAATAGGCATCGTGTGATATTCAGTGATAAAAAGGAATTCAACCTGGATGGTCCAGATAGTTAGCATTATTACTGGCCCGATCTGTGCAACGATAGACAGATATTCTCGAAGAGGCAAGCTGATGGTGGTTCCGTTATGGTGTGTGCCCGATTCAGAGGGACAGGAAAAACTGATATAGCATTTGTAAACAATCGTTTGAATGCTGCTGGCTATAACAAGCTGTTTGAACAATATTTTCTTTCACAATCAGAACCCATTGGGGGCCCATTCTTCATGTTCCAACCGGACAATGCTCCTCTGCACTCTGCAAAGTCCACTTTTGAATGGTTTCTGGATAATGTTGTACATATTATCGATTAGCCACCTTGCAGGCTCGACCTGAATCCAGTAGAAAACACGTTGGGTATACTCGCAAGAGTAGTGTATGCAGGAGGAAGGCAGTACAACAGTACTTGTAGACTTAAAAAGGACTATTTCCTCCGAATGGTCAAAAATCGGGACAAATTGTTTGCAAAAACTTGTAGAAACCATGCCAAATAGGATTTATGAGCTTATTCAGAAAAAAACCAGAAAAATTTCTTATTAATTCAACATTTATTTGATGCGTGGTTCAGTGGACCTATCTTTTTGAAACAGCTGTTTCATCTAATTTTAGTTTCCCTCATTATTCCTATTGTTTGTAAATTATTTATGAGCTATTTTACATTGAATCAAGTAATGTAGTTCATAAAATAGTACTTTGTACACAATACAACCTTTTTTACCAGCATAACTTTCGTTTTTACTGGTGGACCTATCATTTCGAAACGCACTGTAGTTAATTTGAACTGTTGGATGTCCACTCTGTTAGAGCCGATTTCATGATGAAAAAACAGATTTTTTTTCTTGAAATTGCAGACAGACTTACAGTTTTAGGCTGTTTATTCCACGGAACAAATGCGATATCTGACCTAGCTTTGGCGACTTTTTCCTGTTGGCGCCAAAAGACGTCGCCAAGCATTCGATGTACGACGCCAATTATCGCACATCGATCTTGGCGATGCTCTTTTGGCACCAACAGGAAAAAACGAAGATAAACATGCAAAGTATCCTACAATATTATGCAATACAATATAACACAATATGAAAAGGTTTTTTCAATACACTTAACTTGGATTTTTTAAAAATGCTTGTACCAAAAAGGTCGTGCAGGTATGTTCCGCTCTTAGGGAAATTATCCACTCACAAAATGTATGAAAAAACGTTAAATCCCAAAAATGTTAGTACCAAAATTGCAATTTTGTTAATAAAATTCTAAAGAAAATTTCGAGAAAAAAATGGTTTTACTTTTATCTTATTTCGTAATCTTCCCAATTAATCCCCCTTACTATTTCTAAAAATTTGTTAAACCTATCTACATTATGAAACTCACAATTCTTTTTGAACATGTAATAAGCAAGATAACATTTAAAATCCCCCTTCCTATTGTGTGTAGGTAGTGTACTTTTAACGTGTCGCCATGTGGATTCAATGGTATTAGTGTGACAGCCTGTGTCGGGGTCTACAAAATGAAGATCGTGATTTACCGCGAAATGTTCAAAGCCTTCTCTATCTAAAGTTTTGTATCGCTTTCCACCCGTCTGAATGTATGGTAGTACCAGGCAAAATCCATTCTTTAATAACAGAAAATAAAGTATCCCTACTCCTATCACCCACAGCAACAAAAAACATTTTACCCGTCCCCCTTTCTGTTCCCCCAAAAACCCACTGACCCTCGACTGCATGACCCCTGTTATATTTTCTTTTTCCAAATTTTGATTCGTCTATTTCGACTATTTTGTCAACCCCCCCCCTATTTTTTCCGAATGTAATTCTATGTAATTTATAATTTCTTCATTTATATAGTTTCGCCAGTCTGTCATTGTGTGAGTAGCAAAAAAATACTGCTTTTCGATGTCTGCCGTTTTCGTACCAATAACAATTTCGTATGTCAGCAAAAAAATTTCCTCCAACTTCAATTTACTCAGAGTAAACCACGACCCCCACCTTATACTAGTTTCTTTCCCACACATTTTCCCTTCTACTTTGTTTCTGCATATAAATCCGTAACCATCAGATATATTCTTTCTATTTCTTATTGTCATTGACGAACTGCATCGAGTACAAATAATTTCACTTTTCAATAACCCTACTTCCCTTAAAAATTCCAGAAATACCTCTTTGTTCTCAATTAATTTAAATATAAACAAACGATTTGGCACCCCGGTACGACCGTAAGTTGGGCGAGAGCTAGAAAAAATAAAAGACGACTCATTTAACAGTTTCAACTGATATTTTTCAACAACACTACACACCGAACTCATAATTGGTACGATGTATATGAGACAAAAAAAAAACCTACACAAACAATTTGAAACTTTATTACTCTAAAATAAAGCTTCGGAAAGTTACCTACAGTTTCATCGGAAACTTTATTTTAGAGTATTCAAGTTTAAATTCCTTCAAAATCTCCCTAAGAGCAGAACATACCTTCACCTACCTTCCACACGAACGTCCACGTGAGAAAAGAAGAACAACAAACTGTGCTTCATCCAGAATTCACTCAGGGTTACTATACTCACAGAGCATCACCGCAGGATCCACGGCGCACCGCACGCCCATGACGTCACAGACATTGCGTTTTGTCCGGGGTGCCATTCGGAAATACTTATCGCCTTCGTTGGCGTCGTAGGTCATATAACACATTTGTACCGAAATTGTTTTTATTTACAGCATTAAAATATCATCAACTGGTATTTATTGAATAAGATTTGCCATGAAATGCAAAAATCTTCAATCACGGATACATCATACATCCGTATCCCGACGCCCCCCCCCCCCCTCCGAAACTCGAAATGTTTTATAATGTAAAACAGAAAAAAAAATCTTTTTTTTTTTTTTAAATTTCAAATGAAGAAAAAAAGTTTTTTTTTCCTTTTAACAATTAAACGAGTGAAAATTTGAAGAAGTACAAAAAAAAATGACAATTCAAATTCTCATTAGCTGCAAAACATACTTGAAAACAAGACTCTCATTAGCACTTCCAGCTCTATTTCCCAAATCAATTCAGACTCAAGGCAAGCTACTTGTCATTTTGATCGGCGCCCCCCCCCCCTCTCCCCCATAAAACTTACATCACTCAGATTTTTACCCCCTAATCGCCGGGCCCCTTGTTTCCGACTAGGCTGAGATTGCTTCTGATCGCCCTGATTCAATTAAGAGGGTACTTTGTTGGTCCCCATTTATAAGCATTTGTAACCCTCGAGGGATTTTAATAGCTATTAATGTCTTCAATCAACAAGACCACACAAAAACGGATACGTTCACAGACCCTCTGCTGCTCCCTGGACGCTCACCAATCTTAGACAAAAGTTACTTAAAAAAAATTCCATTTACAAATGCTTAAAAACCTTGAAAACTTACAAGGAGACGGCACGGCCGTGGGGACGGAGATTCGGGTCAATTTTTTTTTTGTGGGGAAAGGGGACCATTAGTACTTCACGTGGTTGAAGTAATACGACGCACTACTCAGAAAATTTTGAGAAAAATCGAATTTAAATTTCCAATTTTAAAGTTGAAGCCTTATCAGTTTAAAATCTCATTTTAGGAACAAACTACCGTAGCTCAGTTGGTAGAGTGCCAGTCTTGCGATCCGGTGGTCAAGGGTTCGAGCCCCACTGCGGGGGGTCTTTTTTTTTCTATTTTTCTTTTTTTTTCACTTTTCCCTCCAAGTTATTGGTTATGTTTCTCCTCCGAACCGTTCGGATCTTTATTTTTATTATTATTATTAATTTTTACACAGCAATTATTAAAACTGTTCACATCCCTATATTATTTTTAATACTGTTTTGATTTTTTTTTTCAATTATTTTCTTTTTCTTACAACAACACAATTCATAACGGTGGGTTCCTTTTATTTTTCATTGTAAATCATATGAGGAGAAACATTGGAACAATAATGAGAATAAATTCAATATTTAAAAAAAAAATATTATATACAAAACCCGCAGTGGTAATTACCGTTGAAAAAAACAAACTAATACTTTTTACATTGGGCAAATATTTTTTTACAGTTATTATAACATTTTGATATTAATGAGGATAAATTCAATTTTTTTCATACAATAATTATGTGCAAAAATAGCAGCGGTAATTACGAAGAAACAAACAAAGCAATAATTTTTAAATGGTGCAAATAATTTTTACAATAATTATAACACTTGGATATTAATGAGAGTAAATTCAACTTTTTCATATAATAATTAGAAAGAGTGCTAGCCTTGTGATCCGGTGGTCAAGGGTTCGAGACCACCTGTGGGGAAGATTTTTTTTTTTTTTTTCTTTTCCTCCAAGTTATTGGTAATGTTTCTCCCCCTAACATAATTAAAAAAAGAATATTTGAGTCACAGAACACAAAGTTCTTTTTATTCACGGAACACCATTCCAGCTCATTTTTCTATTTATATTCTACTTTTAAGACTCCAATTTGAAGTTTTTTTTCCTTTATTGTTGACGATACACCTATCGACAGGGGTGCCCACAGGGGGGGATTTTATTTGATTTAAAATTGAATTTATCCTCATTAATATCAAAATGTTATAATAACTGTAAAAAAATATTTTCCCAATGTAAAAAGTATTAGTTTGTTTTTTTCAACGGTAATTACCACTGCGGGTTTTGTATATAATAATTTTTTTTTAAATATTGAATTTATTCTCATTATTGTTCCAATGTTTCTCCTCATATGATTTACAATGAAAAATAAAAGGAACCCACCGTTATGAATTGTGTTGTTGTAAGAAAAAGAAAATAATTGAAAAAAAAATCAAAACAGTATTGAAAATAATATAGGGATGTGAACAGTTTCAATAATTGCTGTGTAAAAATTAATAATAATAATAAAAATAAAGATCTGAACGGTTCGGAGGAGAAACATAACCAATAACTTGGAGGGAAAAGTGAAAAAAAAAGAAAAATAGAAAAAAAAAGACCCCCCGCAGTGGGGCTCGAACCCTTGACCACCGGATCGCAAGACTGGCACTCTACCAACCGAGCCACGGTAGCTTGTTCCAAAAATGAGATTTTAAACTGATAAGGCTTCAACTTTAAAATTGGAAATTTAAATTCGATTTTTCTCAAAATTTTCTGAGTAGTGCGTCGTATTACTTCAACCACGTGAGGTACTAATGGTCCCCTTTCCCCACAAAAAAAATTGACCCGAATCTCCGACCCCACGGCCGTGCCGTCTCCTTGTTAGTAAAATGTAGCTACAAACCTTGAATTTTAAAGTTTCTAACACAAATGGGGAACAACAGAAAAAATATTACCTATCTGTATTCTTTTTCATTTTCTGCAGTACTAGTGATTGAAAAAGAAATTGTCGTTATAAATATTTTTAATATCTATTTTTAATCTTTAAAAGATGTGTCTTTCAAAGTTTTAACAATTTCGTAAGACTGCCAGGGACGTCATTTCAAGTTTTTCCAGGGGGGGGGGGGCAAAGGGTGAAAACACAATGCAATTTCAACGGAAAACAGCAAAAATCACGCCCACTTATATGTAAATACATTGATTTCTCAGAGCCAGGGGGGGGGCAATTAACCCCCCTGCCCCCCCCTAAATGACGGGTCTGAAGACTGCCCAATCAACTATTAAAAACGTCAGAGACTGGAAAGTGCAAATGAAATGCTTTAAAGAATTTTAACTGTTCTAGAGTCTTTGAAAATCATTAAATACCTTTTTGAAACTCCTTTAAAAGTGCTTCAATCCTATTTCTTATCAAATAATTAAACTATGAATTAACTAAATGGCCAGAATGTTCCTCTTGTTAATTATTTTTTAAATCTCTATACTATTTCTTTTAAAGAATTTTGTATGTTGTAAACACTTGGTTATTTTATGTTAGTGCTGTATCTGTTGGCGAGTTGGGGAACTGATCAAAAACTACTATTTAACTATAGTGAAAACCGATGTAAGCAAGTGATAATGTGTTAATCTTTTCTCCTCCCTTGTCCTTCCTTTCTGTCGCTTAATGTTAATCGTTTGTTAAACTAAACATTTTTTTATGCTTTGATTAATCTTAATTTGCAAAAGAATGCAGAAAATTTATGAGACTGTTGTTTGCCTACTTTTCCAACATGTTTTTGAAGTTCCAATTGCCCCATATAAGACCTCAAAATGCAGAATTTTAAAACTTTTTTTCAAAAATTTACCCGGGGGAGAAACCCCCGGACCCCCTAAAATTACAGATATTCTACTCCACTTAAAAAGGTTCTCATTGCATATCTCTCTTGATACCCCAACCCCCAATAGAGGTCAGCTCAAGAAAATAATAAGAATAAAGAAAATGAAAAAAAAAAAAAAAAACACACACACACACACACACACATCAAACATCGTGGGGGAAGGGGGGTTGTCACGTTGTCAGCCAGAAATTAGACTCATAACACACACAAAAATGTATGTGTTTGGGCAATGTGCGAAACTGGGTCCCTCCCGAAATTTTTTTCTGGATACAGCCTTGGGATACATAGAAATTTATCACTTTTCAAGCTAAATATTGGGAGTTACGTTTAAAAAGGGAAAGGGAAAATGATGTTCTCTCAATATGGTATATAAATTGCAACTAAAAAAATTTGACATGGTTCATGAAGTCTGGAATCATAGTCTAAATTAGAAAATTCATTTACTAACCTTGTAGCCCTTCTTTGTACCCTTTCCAATTAATTTATATCTTTATTCTGATGAGGAGACCAAAACTGAACAGCATACTCCTGCTTCCTTAATATTCATCTAAATCAGTGCATGTCAAAACCCCTCATTAAATTAAATCGCACAAAAACATTGTATGATTGTTACTTTTCAGAAGCATATTAACTATATATAGGTTAACATACTTATTTTATCTTACAAATTAAAAATGCTGAGTGATTAAAACAAAAATATATCAAGAAGGCATGAACGGACTGATAAAATATTATAGTCCAGCTACTTTTCCCATCAAACCTTAAAATGCAGTTTCATTCTAAAGTTATAGAAACAACTAAATGTCTCCGACACGATAGTACGGAGATCAGTTTGTTAATTAACACAGATAAGCAATCAAGCATGAAAATGTTCATAGCAGCGAAGTTTTCTTATTTCTTCAATTTTTAATAATTAAAATCGAAAAAAAACTAGCACTACCTTCATCACAAACTACATAAGTATGTTCTTATTTTTTTTTTTTTTTGAATAAATAACAAAAATACAATATGTACCTTTTCTACGATTCCTAAATTTCCTTTTTTCATTATGTCTCTAATAATTTTACCAGCATGATTAGCAACCTCTACAGATGCGGACATCAAACGAATAAACAAAGAACCAGCGGCAATATTTCCTGCCATCGTTTTTACAATGAGATAGAGTAAAAAGGCAATACTTATGTGATTAACACCTTATATTTCGAGTGCAGTTTCGCAACAACAATTTTCTGTTTACTTTAATCCTTGTCATGATTTGCTGTTGCCAACTACTTATTTTTAAAAACGATTTTTATCAACGAGCGTTCGAATAGAGTGGCCGGTTAAACAGATTGGCTGATTGATATCAGCAGTTACAGGCTGGTATAGAGCGAAGCGACCAGCCTCGTAGGCTACGGTAGTTATTGCAGTTCGCCGTGATTAAACCGGTTTAACCGGTCATGTTGATCCAACTCAAACAGTTTTGCATTGTTCGTTTTAAACAGCTGGCAGAGGATGAGTTTCACATGACAGAAAAATAACAGAAGTAAGCATTTGTGTGGATGTCAATTGAACATAATTAAATTGTAAATTTTTTCGTGTTTTGTACACAAAACACATTTGCTACAATGAAGAAAAAGGTAATAATAAATTTCGTTTTCTATTTTCAAGTGACAAATATTTTTGTACATATTTAGTTAATTTTTACTTAATTTAATTTCTAAAAAAAAGTTTTGTGTGGTCCAAAGGGGTTTTGTTCTTTTTTATGAATTTTTGTGCACTAAAATTTAGTTTATTTTAAAGCTTGAAATGGACGATGAAAATGTTTCATTTTTTTTTATAATATTAGGAATTTATATATATTGAAAATTTTCGTTGCTATTTTCGCAATTTAAAAGACAAATTTTCTACTCAATGACCAAGAAATGTGGGATTGTAAGAAGTGAAATATTAATCAAATAACTCTTTTTGTGTTGAAAACTAATAATACTCCCATGCATACTTTCACTTGCAAACTTCATTTCCCTTTTACATTTAAAATATCTAACTGTCAACATGTAGGAAAATTATCCATTGAAATCTCAAGACTCCTAGAAGCTTTTTAGCAAAAAATTACTTTTGCTGTAAAGCAGTGAGTTTACGGCTGATGTCTTCTTTTTTCAGTTTTTTTTTTTTTTTTTTTGTCCATTTTAGGAACTTGTGAAAAACTTTCTTTTAATTCTAATCATTCTTTCTACCAACCTCCCAACTGTGACAGCCGAAACCATGGTCATAGCCAAACTTCTACAAGGTTCTTCTTTTTTTTTTTTCTGTGTTTTACTGTGTCCAACTTGTCTTTTACTGATCTCTTCCTCTTCTCTATTGTAATCTTCAAAAATCAAGTTTGTTAATAAGACCTTATCAAAAACCTATTGCAAACATATGACTTAACTGTTTCATTCAGCAAAGAAACATTTATTTACTAAGCCGAGAACATACAAGTGACGAACAAAATTCTGGAAATTCCACAGTTCAGAGAGACAGATCCAAATGCACATGTTATCAATAGACAAATGCAGTCACTGAAGCTTGCAAACTATCCAGAGACTATTTTTAATGATTTCTGTTGCATTACTTAATTAAAACAAAAAATATCCAAAGAGAGGATAACTACGACTTTACTGCATAGTAAACTAAATATTCTTTGGGCTATTAATAATGCATGTCTCTTAACTTTAAATATAAATACTTAGTCTTAAAAAAATACTTAATCTTCAAATTCTAGTGCTTTCACATTTACAAAAGAAATTTTCAATATAGTCAAACCTGCTTAGCTCTAAAACCTGCCTATGTCGAATTTTTTTCCATTTCCCTGCATTGATAGCATGAAATCCACATTGTTTTCCATGTTTGTCTCAAATTGCTTTTTTTGAAAAACTGAAAACCTTTATATCTCGAATTCCTGCTTCACTGTCATTTTCGAAATTGCATCGAAAAATCATCTTTGTCACAGTAAAACTCAGAGTAAAAAAGGATTCCAGTTTAAAAAATTTGCACAAGCTATGAAAATATATATTAAGCCCGATTCTCATAAACTAATTCTACCCCTTCAAGAAATTATCAAAACAAAAAAAAGCAGTGTTAAAAGTGTCAAGATAGCAATAAATATTTCAGACGTTTTTAAAGATCCTATTTTTTCAATGCAAAAAGATATGGTTTTATGGACACAGTCATGCACTTTACTCCCTCTCATTTTCGGATTTCATCAGAAATGATCTTTACTAACAGTAAAAGAGTAAAAAAGGAGTCCCTTTTAACATCAGAAGTCTTACAGTTCTTCACGTCTTGTCAGGTATGTAGCCCGAGAAAAACTTTATGCAAGGAAATGTTTTCTAAAAAATTTTATCTGCTAGGAAAATGAGTACTAAAGGACAGTAAAATACACCTTGTCACTTTTTTTAGGTACCAAGGTATTGATTGTATTCGTATAAACAGGGTCTTCGTTTATCCGTTACCCGATTAAGCGGGGCTGACAGTATATATATTAAGATAAGTGTTGAAAAAGCTCTGTCTGAAAGAGGTTCACGTAATTAGTATTCTATGGTATTGAGATTTTTTCTTACTTAGTAAATTTTTGAAACTTTTATATGCCATGTGTTGTTGACTGATGGTAAACTGATGCTTGCCTATCTTATAAATGTTCTGTGCTGAAAAATGCTAGAGTGTATAATTACAAATTTGTATGTTTTTAAAAATTGATTTCTTATACCAGAAATTGATAAGTATCAGGATTATTTTTAGTTTAGCAATTTATTAATACGGATTAAAACAAAATTGTATATACTATGTACTTCATGTTTAATAACAAAATAGTTATATCTTTCATTATCTGTTTAGGTTCTCCTTATGGGAAAGAGTGGCTCTGGAAAGACCAGTATGAGGTCTATAATCTTTGCAAATTATATTGCACGAGATACTCGTCGGTTAGGAGCTACAAGTGAGTCTCGTTTTTAGTGTTTTTCTGTTAGAAGCAGTAACATTTCATATTTGCGGTGAGGCATGTCCTCTCAATGTTTTTATTTGTTTATTTATTTGGGGGGGGGGGGAGTATACACTTTTTCAAATAATAGTACATATTATTTGGAAAAGATGTATATACTAGAGACAAGATGGGTTTGAAGCAGGCTCAGGCTCTAGAACCAGAAATAAGTTTCGGGCTCGGGCTCAAACTAAGGTATTCAGACGTCAATGTGAAAATGTAATTTAAAAAAACCGAAAATAATCAATACTTATTTGTAATTTGTTTGCTTTTATTATTGCGATTTGTTGTACACTAATGCATTTAAAGTGGAGCAATTTGAGAAAATTTACGAACTTCTTTTAATGTAGAAAATTTAAGAAAACATTCTTCAGTAACAGAAAGATTTTAAAAAACTATTTTGAACCAAATCACAGTTGCACTAGGAGTACCAATAATCCCATATTTAGTTCCTATAAAGCAACAGCTAAAACTAACATTTCATTATATCATGTCAGTCAGACTTGTGGGCCCGGTTTTTTGATGCAAAAAAGTTTCACTTGGGCTCTAGCAAGCTCGGATTTTGGTTCGAGACATTATCACCTGATCTGGGGCGGGCCGGGGCTTTCAAAAACAAGTTAAATCTCATCTCTAGTATGTACTCTAGGGTTGTATGGTGTAAGAATTTCTACATCATGCACCTTCACAATGTTTTTTTTTTTTTTTTCAGCTTTACTTGAAATTTCTTGTTTACATTTTTTAAAAAATACACACTCTATAAATATATGTTTTAGGCCAGAGGTCAGATACTAACAAATTCTAGCCCCTTCAAGAAATTATTAAAATAAAAAAAACTTAAAAGCGTTAGATAGCAATAAATATTACAGACATGTTTAAAGCGCCTTTTTTTTCGATGCAAAAAGATATGGTCTTATGGACACAGTCGTGCACTCGATCCAAAAGCTCACAGCTTTTTGCATTTAAAAAGGGTTTCCTCATAACAACAAAACCTTTGCTTTTTTTTTACAATCTCGTGCTTTAACCTTTTTTTTTTTATGAATCTATATATATAAAATCAAAGTTTGATGATGTCATGAGTCGCAGGTCAAACGCTCTCGTGGAAAATTTACGCAACGTACGATTATGAAAATTGGTATAAAATTAGTCCTCATACTGATAATGTGCAAGTCGTAGCCGAAAATTTTAAATTTACCCTAGATTTCCTAAAATTTAATTAAAATTAGGTAATTAAAAACTTATTACTCCCCGTTTTCGTACTCCAAAGAAGCAGTTTTTGTAATTGAAGTGAAATCAACTGCAGTTTTCTTCCGTGCACGCACGTTGTTTTGTTTTCAAAGTAAGTAATTTTACTTCATTTTCAGCTTTATTGTATTCACTTCTTCAGATGATTACTTCTTTTTTTTGATTTCCTGAAACTTATATTGGTTTTCGAGCAATAAGTTTTCCTCTTTATTATTTCATTTTCTATCATTATTTATGAAATAAATTCTTCAAAGTTTGCAAAAGTACATTTTACAGTGTTTGGATAAGAAGCAGTTAACTTTGTATACGCCATTTTTTTTAAAGTATTTTCATACAAATTTATTAATATACTTCTTGAAATTTATTTTATTTGCATATCATCTAAGGGTAATGTTTTTTTTGTGTCTAATTTTACACATATGATTAACATGCCTCGGAAAAAGGGAATAATTCAATAATTGGTAATCTGGCTTGGTTGTCAAATATTCGGCGATAATAATTTGTTTTAGTGTCGTTTAGTTTACATTTGCGAAGGAAAGATTTCCCTCGCGCATGAATTGCCGACAAAGATTTTACACCAATAGGGAGAGAGACCCAGGTGTTCGGCCAGGTTTCCAATCGCCAAAATCCTCTCGTCTTTTGTTTCTAATTTTCTGCATAGGATTAATAGTTGAAAAGTTAAAA
>JAXGGA010011925.1:0-40635 GCA_038373865.1 Uloborus plumipes | reverse complement strand
TATTTCTATTCTACCAGTCATGATTCTACCAAGCGTATCAGCTCCCAAAAGCATTCTGATGGGGTACACTTGTTTTCCAACATCACTTAATTTAATGCTTCGAGAAGCTAGTTCCGAAATTAAGGCAGGATCTTGAACGTTAGGCAAAGTTGTACAAATTTCGGCCTGGTCGAGAACAGGTATCTTACAGGAAAAATTGTTGAACACACTTTTAACTTGTACATCGTAACGCCTATGCTTAGCTTCCGCTGTGACTCCTCCACCAAACAGTCCTTGCGTAATTAACTCCTCTCCTGAAGGCGATAGATCGAGCTCAACAGCTAGACTTTCTTCGATATAAGATCTGTGAGATCCGTCATCCAGAAGAGCCCTTACATATTCTACCTTATTTTTGTTATACCAGCGGGTGACCGAGCTCCGCTCGAGGAAAACAAGTATCGAAGCTAACTCGAAGATTTAAATTTTCAATTGTGATTTATCAAAACAATACATGCCATAAGAAAATTTGTGAAACCATTGGTGAAAAGATAACCGGTTAAAGTGCACCATTGTAAACTTTTCTTAACAAAGTTAGAGTTTGGAAAGGGAACTATTCTATACAAAGATTAAGTTTGAAAAGTCATAGGAAATAAAATGTAATTGATAATAAAAAAAACTACGCAATTAAAGAAATGGTACAAAGTGAGCAGTGTAAAGATTGAAGTGTGTTGAAGTTCAATATTTTTGACAAATTTATTTAGAAAAACCAAACCTCGTGATTCCTCGTGGCCCAAAACCCCAGACCCCCAAGTTTACCGGAGTTAATTAATTCTGGGGCGATTTTCGACTTGGCAACCATTCCTCGTATTACCCCTAACGTGTACCAGGGGACCGAGCCCGCTCGGTTAAAAAAAAGAGGTTTGTAAACTCGTGTTTTTTTCTAAAGTGCGAAGTACTTATTTAGATAAACTTGAAAAACATTTTTGAGCCTTTGGTTGCAATTACGCATTCAAAACAGCCGTAATTTATTTTAAAAATCACAACCCTATTTAATCCACGCTCACCGTAAAATCACACCTAATTTCATTTCATTTGGCGCCGAAGGCGCGGGAGGGGTTGATGAGAATGGATGCAGAGTCCCTGTTCCCAGTACGCATTTGGTTCCAGTTGGTTTTGACTTTCACTTCACTTTACACTCCAGGTCCCCCACCCCCCCCCCGTACATACCACAACTCGATTTTTAACCGGGATGGGGCCCTGAAGAGCGCTCTGTTCATTTTTGAAGAAGGCGCAAGGACCGAGTAAACCCTTGGGCCAGCACACCCCAGAGGTTTCGTTTCACTTGGAGGATTTTGTGACCACGAACATTTTGAACGTCCCCCAGCAACCATTAATGAAGACGGTGGACCTTTGATCGGCGGCTATATGATCGACCCGAGACCCTCCGGTTACGAGTCCGACGACTTACCGATTGGACTACCGCGGCCTCAGGTCCCTATATAGACGAGCCGAAGCATCAAGATTACCACTTTGGATCCAGCGCGTGTGTGAGGATTGTCTTTTCTGACCAGTTATCGCTTTTTGGTAACTTTTTACGTAAATTTAACAAAGCTTGGCAATGTCCCGAAACTTTACTCTGGTAACCCTAATTCCTCAACAATGAAAAATGAAAGTGAAAGTTTATGAGTTGGATCCAAAGTGGTGAAACTTAAGCTTGATGCGTCGGCCTGTCTATATAGCGGCTCTACCGCTGCCCATACCCAATTCTAACTTTATTTTGATCGATCTCTTTTAAATTTCAAAAGCAATAACAATTCTATCATGTTGCCAAAAATTATTTGCCAAATACCAGAAAAACATAAATTTACGCTGATGGGATTAAATATGAAATCCATTGTTAGCACGCGGTTGCTATGAAACGGTAACAATAAGAGAAATCATAAAGAAAATGGCGTAGTAAGAAATCTTCTCAAACGTTTAATGAATCCTATCTGTAACTCCGAACTTTTCGACCGTAGCGCTTCAAAACCGGTGCCAATCGATTCCCCGTGGCCAAAAACCCCAGACCCCCAAGTTTACCGGAGTTTATTAATTCTGGGGCGATTTTCGACATTACAAACATTCCTCGTATTATAGTATAGGATACGCGTACAATTAGAGTTTTTAAGTATATTACATTCGTAGTGCCTTCAACCGAAATGAGAGAGTTCGAATTTCATTCAGTTTTGGATGCTGTTTGATGCTTGCTTAAATCTGGACACAGCAGCGCATAATGCGTTCGATTGCAAATAATGCACCGTACGGAGCTTTTGCATTTCTTTGCAAAATGTTCATATCTTAAACATACTAGACAACAGTTTTTCTTCATGACAGTAGATTTCAAATCATTTAGTGACATATTTTTTGCTTTTATACAGTCACTACTCTTATGCTTCCCCTCGCAGAAAAGGCATAGTGATTTATCTGGTGATGTGGAGATAAGTGCTGATGCGGATGGAACGTGATTTTTCTCTTCCAAGAACGTAACTTGGACTTGCTTCTTTGTATTGCCATCGGAATTGAACCCCATCTGAGCGAGTGCGCGATGTTCTTCGCCTTCTACTTCATGACCCAAGAAGGTCATCAAATCTTCCAGAAGTTGTTCTTGTTTCTTCGAAGTTGATTCATCGCGGTTCAATCTGTACCTGTCCCACGCTTTGAGAGTGTCCACTGGTAGACAGGACTCCACTACTGGAAATAACATCGCTGCATAATTTTGCGTAGTTACACCTAATGTCTCTAATGCTCGTAAATAAGATCCAAGCTTGTCGTATAGTTCTGATAATTTAATATTGGACCTGCTGTTTACCAATGATAGAAGATTTCGGACGTATACTTCAATTATCAAATCATCTCTTCCAAATCTAGATTTTAGATGATTTACAGCTTTTTCGTAGTTTTCTTTTGAAGGTGGGTAACTATCAACAATGTCTCTGGCTTTGGTTTTAATTTTTAATGAATTTATTAGGTATTGAAATTTGTCTTCTTCTCTTAGATCTTCATCTTCATTTATTCGGCCAAATTGTCCCCAGAACGCAACCCAATTTTTTGGAGACAAATCGAATTCCTTAAGTTTCAACTTCGGCAGCTTTAAATTTTCAGCAGATTTTCTGCTCGAAGTATTAGAAATTAGATCATCTTTCGTATAATGTCTTTCGTATAAAACTCTTACTTCTATAAAGCGATCTCTGTATGACTCCATTGCGTCATAGTCGGCATCCGAAAACGTTATGAAATCTTTCAGTGCTTCATCAACTTTAAACAAGCGATCTGCCTTTTCTGCAACTTTCTGAAACTGCACTAAGACACTATCGACTTCTTTTTTTTTCGTGAAGCGCGAAAAACTGTTTTTCAGCTGCAGTAAACAATCTTCTTAGATTTGTCCTTTCCTTTCGTAAATTTGTCACTGCAGCTGTTTCCATCTCAGCTTCAGTCTCTTTCGTATCAGTCATCTTATTAGTTCAATATAAATATGCGTACTGTATAAAAAATCCACTAATGAAATAGCCGCTGGAACGTAAATCACATCAGCGAAAGTTATTTTTCCAGGACAGTCATTATTAGCTTATATGATCCGACATTGCGCTTCAGTTCTTAAATGGCGGAACTTTTCACAGTTAAACATCAAACGTTTTAGATTCTACTCACTCTCACGGACGCCACATTTGTAGAAACTGAAGCCGGGATTATTATTTTCTTATAAAAACATTTATTACTACTTGAAAGGACACTTAAAGCTTAATACTTAATCTTGCAGCCAATATTTTCGTAACTGTTTTACATCCACTTATTTTCCAAGTCCACTTTATCGAAAGAACAAATCATTTTCCCGATTCTTATCTGTTGCCAGATTCAGTTTTACAATATCACTACCTAAATGTTTGACGCTATAGTTCTTAGGAAGTGGCTTAACTGGAGTTACAACACATTATATGTAATGTTTTATAACATAGTTTATAAAAGATGACTGAAAATAAAAAAATAATATGAATTTTTCAGCTGAAGCACAAACATATAGACTCACAGGCACACAGACAAAAATTTTCTAAAAATGGTAGAAATGGACTCCGCCTACCTCAAAATGCACAAATCTGTCGAAATTCTAAATTCGAAAATTTTCACTAATCCAATACTTTATTCTATATATTAGACACAGAAGAAAGTAAAAAGAAAAACGTCAAACACTTGCAAATTTGACAGCGCTCATATAAAATACATGTGCTAAAGAGCTAAACAAGTTGATAAATTATTTATCTATTTTACAGAACCACTCATTACCGTCCTTCAATCACATAAATTATGTTAGATCAGAAAAGCACGTTTCATACATCTCTACCGGGAGCTCCATTATTACCCGGCCGATTTTCTACAAGGCTCAAATCAAGGCCCCAGCATAAAACGGCTATACTTAACTGCAGCCGTAAAGCCAAAACTAGCTTCATGCAAAACAGAATCATTTGTTTGAATCTAGTAATAACAACTCTTTCTAAAGCTCAGAAGCTGATTAACAGTGTTGGAAGTAATGGATCACTCACTTGTCTGTAGAGAATGAGTGCTTATTAAACGCAAAGCGGTATGTTTGAAAACATGAAGTGGATGTTTCTTACACACTTAGTACTTAACTTGTTAAAATGGAAATTTTGTGGAATTGCTAGTTCGAGTTCAGAACGGGTTTTGCATTTTGAGGAGCATTGGTTTAATATCTTTTCTTTTTCAACTTTACTCATTCTTTCAATCAGTTAAGTACACATTTTATTTTAGTAGTCAATCTTTTATATTCAATTGTAACAAGGATTAACAAGCCGGAATTTACTCCGAATTCATCAGAGATCAGAATGTTTTCTTTTAAACAAATTTCATTTCAGTTGTAGTTATCGAAAAATAAAATAATGATTCGGAGTTTCTCTAATATTATAGCCAAATAATAAGGAACTATATTTTGCCAGGTATTTTATTTTTAGCACATTCTAGCGCAGATGTGGTGATAGACACGTATTACTTTTTAAAAAAGTAATGATTAAATGTCCACCAGCTCAAATTATTAAAATAATACTAACTGAACCCACGCGGAACTTTTGTACTTTAATAATGCCTCATTTTACTGTGAAGGCTATTGAGGCTGCGGCTAATTAGCACAACTTCCATACTGCTACTTAACAGCAACTTCCATACTGCTACTTGCAGTTTCAAGCAACCTTATGACGTCCAGCGACTCTAGAAGGCAATATATAGTGTATAATAGCTATACTGCAGTGCTAAGCACAAAAGTCGTATCTGCACTTTTAAACAAAATTGAGTTATCGCCACCAGGTGGCTCCTTGTGACGTATTTTACCTAAATGCAAAATTATATGGTTATTTGAGAACGGGAAATATTTTTAAAAAAATAAAGTTTCATATGAATCAAATACATGGTGGCGCAAAACTTTTAAAGAGTTTCATCTCAGTTTGAGCTCGACTGTAGATACCACATTTGAGCTCAACACGGTAGTATACTGCATAACTTTGAAAAGCATGGTGACAATAAATAGAGCGTAAAATAGTCGTCGAAGTTAGAAATGTGCCTTGAAGTACCTTTTATTGAAAATGATAATTTAACCCAATAATGCCCAGCCTCCCCTTTTAGGGACGGTCCAAAAAAGTGTGTCTGAATTGACCAAAAATATTAGCTAAAAGCTTCGAATCATTCGTTTCATTTTTGACTGGCATCATTTGAGTTTATTTCTCAATTAATAATTTCTTCTATGCGCTTCAAAAAATGTAAATGCTACTTTTTTTTTTTTTTTTTTTTTTTACCTACTTTTTATATTTTTTCGTGGTTTTCTGCAACGTGAATTCACTTAAGTATGTTACAAGCACAATGAAATGGCAACAATTACTTATCTTAGGCAAGGATTCAAGTGAAACACCATTGCAATCGCTTCGAATTGAAATCGCTACTGGAAGTGAATTACATTATCATTAACTTAACTTGGCACTGACGTCACTATGGGTGGAGCCAATAAGAGCTCACAAGCAGTCAGTGATCTCCTCTTATTCGCCAAGTAGGCTGTGACGTTTTATCTAGCTCGTTTTTTATAGGCAAACGTCACGCTGACGTCACGATGTTTTTCTCAAGAAACGTTCTAATGTAATTCATTTCCAGTAGCGATTGTAATTTGCGATCGCCTGTTTCACTTGAATTCCTGCCTTAGTGTTTAAATGTTATTGTAGGTAAATCATATTAAAAATGTAATAGCTAAGTTCTTTTCTCTTTTTTTTTTCTTTTTTTTTTCCTTTGTGTGTGTGTGCTTGTGTTCGTGTGCCATGTGCCATAAAAAATAATAATAAATGTAAAAAAAAACACTAGTTCTCGAAAACAATTTTACATATTTTCACCGGTCCGCGTGTCTAAAAAGGTTGAGGAACGCTAGACTATGATACAGAGAAATGGTTTCATTTTGACAATCATAAAAAATATAAAAAAATGTGCAACTTTAAAAAATTATTTATGTATTTTTAGTTACTTATTTATTTAAAGTATTTTTTACTTACCTATTTATTCCAAGAGGAATGTCTATTTACTCATTTATTTTGTTTTTTCTTTTAGTTTTTATTTTTTTATTTTATTTTATTTATTTATTTATTTGATTAATTTTAACGATTTTTTAATTGATTTATTTTTAATTTCGCAAATTTGAGATCAAGGAAAAGAAATTTTAGACAATATTTCACGGAAAAACTAATATATTACTTCATATTTATCTGATAGTAGCAGGAAAAGTTACAATTTAGTGTTCAAGACTATTTTAGTTAGTTCCTGAACTGCTAATTAATGTCTAGTGGAGCATTTCACTTTGTGCAAAATTGGATCGTTTATCGCAAAAGGTTCAGGTTGAAGGTAATAGTTAGTATACAATTAAATATCATACACACGTAAAGTCCATGCATACATAATCGAGCGGATATCCTCAGAAATGGGGACACTTTTGCCCCAATTCTCAAAGAATGACGAGAGCTAAGACAAAAAATAAATAAAATAAACAGAATAAGGGACATGGCGTGATTTTACCCGCCACACCCATGTCCAGTCTTTCGAGAATAGCCTATTAACTCCTGAAAAGGGCGACACGTATTTCTTCACTTCAGTTACTTGTTTAGATTGAAGTACTTTTAAATAGGCTGTGGAAGGAAATGTAAGGACAATATATTTTGTGATTTGGTAAATTTACTATTTGTACAAATAAGCATCTTGATGGAATTATCGTGAAAACATGATTCAGAAACACGTAACTCGTGCTAAGTGTACAAAAAAAAAAAAAACGTCGTACTGTCCATCCTTGAAAATCACGCCTGGCACTCGGAAACCATTCCACTTAAAAAAGGGGCGATGGGTTGTTCAATTTAAAACTTGCATTTGCTATCCTTTCGACACATTCAAGCATACTATGTATTTGAAAAGAGCATTGTTCTACTTTGTTTGATAGAGCTAAAAATGCTTCTTATTATTCTTCCCCTCATTATAATCTTACCTATCACCCCTATTTTGGTAAGATCAGAGAAGACCTGAAACGGTAATACGCGTAACGGTAATAAACGTAAACTAGGTGACCCGTGCGGAATTCCGCAAAAAAAAAAAAAAATAAATAAATAAATAAAATAAAATAAAAACTCTAAACTTAAAATTGAGTTATTCAGGTTCAAAGATTTCAGTCCTCGATTGGATGTATATCTTTGTAAAATCTTGTATTGTAAAATCTTGTACGTTTGCACAACATCGCCATCAACTGCCGTCGTTCTGACAACTTTTCAAAGAGATCAAAGACACGCTCACTTTTACAACTACTACAAAAGTGATACCCTATATTAAAATCAAATACCCAAGGCTACCACTAAACTAAATACTAACGTTATCGCAAAACTACCATAGTATTTTGAAACAATAAAAGTTACAATTAAGGTTTACCGAGCTAAGCCTTGGCTTGAAATGTCGCATTTAAAATTGATTTGAACAACAATGGTAAAACGATTTTAACCGTTGAGCAAAAAATTTAACTTTTTCAAACTTCAATCGCTTATAAGTCGCTTAAACGTGGATTTTCGAGATTGTCGTTACGCGGCGCTAGCGGAGAAACGTTCTAAAGAACGCATTTTTTTTAATCTTTCGAATGAAATCAAAATGGAGACGATACGACAATTATTTCGCTAAATAGAGTCAATTTTGTGCCCAAAAATTGAAGTTCGAATAAAAAACGAACCGACACTTTTTAGAGGGTGGGTCTAATTTTCGTCAATAGCCCGCGGGATAAGCTTCAAAATCATAAATTTTCATGCAATTCGATAAAGAAATGAGCGAGTTTCGACCGGGTATAGGATTCGGCTTAGAGAAATAATCCTTCCTATACTATAATACGAGAGATGTTTGTAACGTCGAAAATCGCCCCAGAATAAATAAACTCCGGTAAACTTGGGGGTCTGGGGTTTTTGGCCACGGAGAATCGATTGGCGTCGGTTTTGAAGCGCTACGGTCGAAAAGTTCGGAGTTACAGATAGGATTCATTAAACGTTTGAGAAGATTTCTTACTACGCCATTTTCTTTATGATTTCTCTTATTGTTACCGTTTCATAGCAACCGCGTGCTAACAATGGATTTCATATTTAATCCCATCAGCGTAAATTTATGTTTTTCTGGTATTTGGCAAATAATTTTTGGCAACATGATAGAATTGTTATTGCTTTTGAAATTTAAAAGAGATCGATTAAAATAAAGTTAGAATTGGGTATGGGCAGCGGTAGAGCCGCTATATAGACAGGCCGACGCATCAAGCTTAAGTTTCACCACTTTGGATCCAACTCATAAACTTTCACTTTCATTTTTCATTGTTGAGGAATTAGGGTTACCAGAGTAAAGTTTCGGGACATTGCCAAGCTTTGTTAAATTTACGTAAAAAGTTACCAAAAAGCGATAACTGGCCAGAAAAGACAATCCTCACACACGCGCTGGATCCAAAGTGGTAATTTTGATGCTTCGGCTCGTCTATATAGGGGCCTGAGGCCGCGGTAGTCCAATCGGTAAGTCGTCGGACTCGTAACCGGAGGGTCTCGGGTCGATCATATAGCCGCCGATCAAAGGTCCACCGTCTTCATTAATGGTTGCTGGGGGACGTTAAAAATGTTCGTGGTAACAAAATCCTCCAAGTGAAACGAAACCTCTGGGGTGTGCTGGCTCAAGGGTTTACTCGGTCCTTGCGCCTTCTTCAAAAATGAACAGAGCGCTCTTCAGGGCCCCATCCCGGTTAAAAATCGAGTTGTGGTATGTACGGGGGGGGGGGGGACCTGGAGTGTAAAGTGAAGTGAAAGTCAAAACCAACTGGAACCAAATGCGTACTGGGAACAGGGACTCTGCATCCATTCTCATCAACCCCTCCCGCGCCTTCGGCGCCAAATGGAATGAAATTAGGTGTGATTTTACGGTGAGCGTGGATTAAATAGGGTAGTGATTTTTAAAATAAATTACGGCTGTTTTGAATGCGTAATTGCAACCAAAGGCTCAAAAATGCTTTTCAAGTTTATCTAAATAAGTACTTCGCACTTTAGAAAAAAACGCGAGTTTACAAACCTCTTTTTTTTAACCGAGCAGGCTCGGTTCCCTGGTACACGTTAGGGGTAATACGAGGAATGGTTGTCAAGTCGAAAATCGCCCCAGAATTAATTAACTCCGGTAAACTTGGGGGTCTGGGGTTTTTGGCCACGAGGAATCACGAGGTTTGGTTTTTCTAAATAAATTTGTCAAAAATATTGAACTTCAACACACTTCAATCTTTACACTGCTAGGACGGTGGTTGGGTTGTCAAAAAAAAATCGAATTCGGAAGTAATTGGTGGAAAGCTGGAAATTTTTTTAATCTATTCCTTATGGGTCTGTAATGAATATCCTAAGTTTTCCCCCTCCTACTAAGTGAGCTTTCGCCACAGCATCCAAAATAGTGCAAAAAAACACCTATTTTTTCATTAATTCCACAATATCTCAAAAAGTACTTGTAAAAACGCCATATATGCATAAAGTAAATTTGTAGAACATAAAATTTTGAACAAAATGAGTACTTACAATATATACTTTTGTTAAATATTACGCTCACAGCTTAATTTCAAAGTTCGGCATAAAATCGCCAATCGCGCGTTTCAACCCCTTCTCGCTCATACAATACCTTTCCCCCTCCCACTGCCTTACCCCGAACTCCCCCGGGAATAGAAGACCGTAGTGCTAAAAACGTAGTGGTGTTTTTCGCCCCGTGGAACTAGCTACACAGCTATTTGATCATCAAGTTGACATACTACATGCTACTGAAAACAATTTATCACAATTCATCGCAATGTAACTAAAAAATAAAAAAATAATCCAATCTTTACACAGAATTTAATTTATTTTTTAAGGGAAAATGCAGAAGCACTTGCATTTTATTTCACAAGAATTATTAACTGGAGAAAATGATTGACTTTAAGTGACTCAATTTGAATTAGAAAATTATATTCAAACTTTTTAAAAAATCTGGTTTGCTTTTCTTGAAAGTAAATCACTATTTTTTTTTTTAATTTCAACAATTTACATAATACTTAATGTATCATATTAAATGTTCTACAAAATGCTCTGAGACATAGTATTATATGAGATGCAGTTAAAATCCGAGTATAAAGTGTCACAAATTCAATGTTTTAAGGTCATGCATTGAAAAAAAAAAAAGAAGATTAGTATTAAATTTTAAAATATTGCATCATTACAACAAGAAATACAAATTGCAATGATCTTGACTTCAAATAAGTTATTATATTCCTATTTACAGAGTAAAATAGCTAGTATAGAAATGTACAAAAAGTAAATACACGTAGAAAATGGAAGTAATTGTCCAAACATCACTGAAAAGCTTTAAAAAAATGACACACAGAAATCGAACTAAGAAATTCGTAAACATTGCTGTAACAGCAAAAAGTGCAAGAATCGTTACTAAGAGTATATGCATAATAAAGTATCAGTCGATTTTAACTCATACAATTTTTCTCTTTCGACCAGCGGTATTCATTACAAAACGATTATCTTTTTAATAAACGATATGTGAAAAATGAAAATGCAGACTTTTTTAAATGAGCATTCAAGTTTTGCATTTCAGTGAATGCGAAATGAAAAATTAAACAAATTTACAACATAGTAAAGAATAACTCGAAAAGTACTTGTCATGCTATAATAAAAAAAATATGTGCAGTTGCGATAGCTTTAAGTAGAAAGAGCAATGTCACATATTTAAATTAGCTCTTATTTACTTATGTTTAATAGAGAATGACCTCAAGTATAAAACTTTCAAACAATTTTGTACACGTGGGTCACCTGAAATGATACGCCGAGCAATGCTGAAATATTGGAAAACATGTGAAATTATAACAATGTTGAAATGGTAATAGGAAACAATAACATTAATTTTCTCATTTAATTCGACATATTTTATGAGTCAAATAAATGGTTAAATTCGCTTATTTTTTTATGAATGCTGAAACTGTGTTGCATATTTCAAATTCATTTGCTAATTGTCACTTACTCTCTTAAATCTGAAAATTTAAGCTACAAGGAACATGATGCTAAGAAATACCTCTACTGGCATTTCAACGATCTTAATAGCGCAAAAGGGCTAAAGAGGCTATAACCACTTATAAAGCTGCATAAAGCATCTTTAGTAAAATGTTATATTTGTTTTGTTTTTTTTCCTGAGGCTGAAGGGATTCTTGATGAACTACGGAAGAACCCTCTCTGAGTTAAAGGGAAGAAGTTCTTGGAACGTCATAAGCTCATAAGCCTGTGTTTTATACAAGATGCACTTGGTCCCTGCCGCGAGCTAAAAATGAAATTGATTACCGGAAGTGGCCGACCTATTTCAATATTTCCATTTCTAAGAAAAAATGATAATTCACTTGACAAACTTTTCACATCAGATTTTCTACGGTCTCAACGTTAACGGTCAAGTCCGCTGTAAATTTAGGATTTGTTACTGATTATTCACTACAATATTTTGAATTATATATTGCAGTTTCAAACTTCATTAGGATTTTATTTCCTACTTTCATATTCCACTCATCTTTTAAGACCAAATTAGATTATATCTTCAGTTTCTTTTAATTTGATCTCAGATGCAAAAATCTTTATTAAATTTATTTAGTGAAAATGGGTGTTATGGAAGGAAGGGAGGGAGGGCTTGAAGCTGTATAGTTGAGAGCGTGGTGGGAAAGCTATTGTGGGAGCGGGAAAGGGTTGAAACGCATGTTTTCAATACATGCAATGTCCTTAAAACATTGAATTTGTGACACTTTGTACTCGGACTTTCTTAACTGCATCTCATATATTACTATGTCTCGAAGTATTTAGTAGAACATTTAATATCATACATTAAGTATTATATAAATTGTTGAAATTAAAAAAAATATTGATTTACTTTCAAGAAAAGCAAACCAGATTTTTTAAAAAGTTTGAATATAATTTTCTAATTCAAATTGAGTCACTTAAAGTCAATCATTTTCTCCAGTTAATAATTCTTGTGAAATAAAATGCAAGTGCTTCTGCATTTTCCCTTAAAAAATAAATTAAATTCTGTGTAAAGATTGGATTATTTTTTTATTTTTTAGTTACATTGCGATGAATTGTGATAAATTGTTTTCAGTAGCATGTAGTATGTCAACTTGATGATCAAATAGCTGTGTAGCTAGTTCCACGGGGCGAAAAACACCACTACGTTTTTAGCACTACGGTCTTCTATTCCCGGGGGAGTTCGGGGTAAGGCAGTGGGAGGGGGAAAGGTATTGTATGAGCGGGAAGGGGTTGAAACGCGCGATTGGCGATTTTATGCCGAACTTTGAAATTAAGCTGTGAGCGTAATATTTAACAAAAGTATATATTGTAAGTACTCATTTTGTTCAAAATTTTATGTTCTGCAAATTTACTTTATGCATATATGGCGTTTTTACAAGTACTTTTTGAGATATTGTGGAATTAATGAAAAAATAGGTGTTTTTTTGCACTATTTTGGATGCTGTGGCGAAAGCTCACTTAGTAGGAGGGGGAAAACTTAGGATATTCATTACAGACCCATAAGGAATAGATTTAAAAAATTTCCAGCTTTCCACCAATTACTTCCGAATTCAACTACCCAACCACTGGGCTATGCTTACTTTGTACCATTTCTTTAATTGCGTAGTTTTTTTTTATTATCAATTACATTTTATTTCCTATGACTTTTCAAACTTAATCTTTGTATAGAATAGTTCCCTTTCCAAACTCTAACTTTGTTAAGAAAAGTTTACAATGGTGCACTTTAACCGGTTATCTTTTCACCAATGGTTTCACAAATTTTCTTATGGCATGTATTGTTTTGATAAATCACAATTGAAAATTTAAATCTTCGAGTTAGCTTCGATACCTGTTTTTCTCGAGCGGAGCTCGGTCACCCGCTGGTATATAGAGATACGCGGAAGGTTTTACCTAAGAAAATCAGACAGTACAAAGTTTTATGTCAACGTTAGGTAGATATAAACTAAAAATAACTTCGATAAATGCTACAATATGCAGATTTTCATTACATCTGGGCTCATAGTCATATTCTGTAGTCAAAGGTTCCATCTGTCATTCTTTTTCAAGACATTGATTACCCTCTAAACAAGAGGAAACGTTTCCGCATGCCAAAAAGGGAACTACTCTATGTCATCGTTGTATCATCATTGGAGTGAAAAAAAAAATTTCAACAGCTTTATTCCATTAAATGTTTGCTGTTTTGCTTAAGAGTAACAAACTGACAGTGAAAGCAATCCTGTGTTATTTCCTAAACTTGAAAGCAACCGAGCTAATATTTTTTAATGCAACCTTATTTTTAATGTCTTTCAATGAAAGAGTCATAACCACCTAAAGCTGTTGTCTCAGTCATAAGTACTGGTTTATTTTAATTAATTTTTGGCTTTCCAGTACATTGTCAGCCACATTTGTTCCCCTCAAATTTTCAAGAAAAAAAGTCCACTCACAGATTTGTACCTCAGAGTCAGACCAACGCAAATCCAAGTATGGCAATTTTCGCTTTATCACTACATTGTATGCAGCATCTTATTCAGCATCGACCCATGAAAACGTTATTAAAAAATAAATTCCTTCACAATTATTTAGCAACGTCAAAAGAGCAAGAGTCCTTCTTTGTATACATCCGGCAAATGTTTTTGCGCTCTCCTGGAAAATAACGAAAATGGACCTACTGCCCGTCCTTGAAAACCGCGCTTAGCACTCACGAACCATTCCACTTAAAAAAGGGGTGATGGGTTGAGAGTGGGAACTTTCCGATGTTTTCAATTTAAAACTTGCATTTGCTACCCTTTTGATATATTCAGCTAAACTATGTATTTGAAATAAGCATCGTTCTACGTTGTCTAATACGGCTCAAAATGCTTCGTAGTATTCTTCCCCTTATTTTCGTTTTACCTATCATCCCTATTTTGGTAAAATCAGAGAAGACGCATGCGTAAATACGTGGGAGGTTTTACCTAAGAAACTCAGACAATACGCTAGTTTGGCTCTACGTAACTACCCATTTAAAAATCACCATTGGTACACTTTTGAACAACTTTTGCATGTTTTAAATTTGATTAGCAACTGAGGATGTATATAATTAGTGGTGCCTCGGTGATAACTCAAGGGATGTCACTGTGACCTCCCAAAAACTCCCTTATTTGGCAAATTTAGAGACAGCATTGCAAAATTTAAATAAAAAAAAAATTTTAATGATGCAATACTCGTATTATATTATTCAGTGACATTCGGAGCTTTATTCGGGAAATCCCCCCCCCCCCTCCGCCTCAAAAAAAACTTTTATTCCGTGGCGCCGCTGTGTATATTTCAGATGTACTTTTAAAATTTATTTAACTGTATTCTTTCAGTTATTATCTCGACTTACATCTAATCATTTAGATTTTTTTCTGTACTATAAATTAACTCCAATCTCAAAGCGAAAATTTGTTTCAGTAAGATATAAATCTAAAAATTTTATCACGCTGAGAAATCAATGTAGCTGATGCGAAAATGTTCCGAGAGCACGGATCGATCAACTCTAACACTCTAAACAGGGAAACTTCTGCCCTTAAAACACAAATAAAAATGAATCTAGTCACGAACATACAACAGCAGTTTCACTCAAGCCGTTGAGTTTGACTATAACGAGTTTTAATACTTTAGTGACAGCAAATTTTAATCTTTTTAAAGTACAGAGAGTCGAGCCCGCTTATTAGAATATCGCTTAAAGGAATATCCTGCTTAATGTAATACAGTTTCAATGCACCAAACCATTGAAATGCATTATTTTCATCCTGGTAATGGAATATCCCGGTTATTAGAATATTTTTTCGTGGCAAAATGGTTATTCCATTAACACGTTGGGAGCGCGTGAACTCTTGGAAGGACGGCAACAGGTTCACGTAGCGGGCGGCTGTCCTCTTGGAGGAGAACTTCAAATTTTCACAATTGAATATTTAAAAATCAATTTTTAAATTTTTTCCCTTTATCTACATTAAAAAATGGAGTGGAATTTGTAAGTTAGACAACAAAAAATTTTCCAGCCCGATGGTGGTTATCATTGACATGAGGTCAACATTAAACGTGTTAAGTGGGTTCGACTGTACGTTCGATGTTGGAAAAATAATTTAAGTTATAGTTTGAAAAAACTAAAAAATATGCTTTTAGAGTTAATCAAACAAAAAAGATACTTCAACTGATTTCATTTCCTTTAACAGATTTTTTTCCCTCTGATTTTCAAAGCTATTGAATATCCGCTCTAAGTTCATATGCACTCATAATACATCAACATGTAATATACTTTTTAGTATTTTAACATTTTTTAGCCTTTAGTGTAAATAATAGTATTAAATATATTACTGTTATATTTGCAAAGAGCGTGAATTTTATCTTTTATTCAGCGTTACATACATACATACATACAAACAAACAAACAAACAAGCACACCCTCATGTGAAACTAATAAAAGCGTATTAAAAATGCAGACGTGTTCAATCTACGCATTGTAAATCCTTTCACTTTAATCACAATAAATGTTACCACACTTCTTGTTACTCCTGCCATCCCCTTACCACAAACTTCCAGAACTCTTGCCTTCTCAAAGCTTCACGTCATTTATAGACCGCCTCTAATAAAAAAAAAGGAATCAAATTTTCTGCTGTTGATAAAATGAAGCCTAAATTTCAAAAACGAGAACATGACATTTATAAAGATACAAAAAAAGCAGATCAATTTTGACTTGTTGGCACATAAAATATTTTTTAAAAATGACACGTATGCCCGAATGACATCTCTTAATATTTTTCTAACTGTCATGCCCATTAAAAGAAAAAAGACTGCACTCAAGTCCTGCAAATTATTGTTTATGAGATTTGAGGTATTTTGACCTTTAAAAACTGACAGCTATACATAACAAAACTGACAGGTTTAGTCCCGCTATTACTCACGGGGGCTTACTTAAAGTATTTTCCATTCTATCGCCATTTGTCTGATCATCTGTGCGGTGGAAGATTCACTTTATTTTATTTTTCTTTGTGTCTTTTTTCTACTATTCATGAATGTATATATACTACAATCACGAAGGATAATCACATAATGACCAATGGCTACTGGGTCAAAAATAACGTTCACTATTATGGAATTGGCATTACGGTAATGCCGAGTGACCTTGTGCGCGGCTTTTTCTTTTTTCCTGTTTTTACACTTAAATGGCATGAATGACGATTTTCAACTAGGTTGGTCTCCCGCAGGAATTTAATTGCTTTGTACATTACAGATATAGCGATTTTCCTGGATTTAAATGTTTTGCTTCCAAAAACTTTTAATGAATCAATTTATGTCGGCGAATCGGACTTTTTCTTCTCAGATTCTATTTTTTATGCAACTGAGAATTTTAATACTTATTGCGCAAGAGATATGTGGAACTATATCAAGAATGTGCATTAAAGAACATTAAAAATATTATATGCATCAATATTACATTTTGTAATTAAAAACTGAAGCTGGAAAACACCCTCGAGTGAATAAATGGTCTTAATTTGTCAACTTACATCATAAAAATTTAGAAAAACAAAATGAAATTTATTCAAAAAGTTGAAACTCCACCGTTTGTTAGCAGGACGCAGCACCGCAGATTGGAAGCAATGGCAATATCGTAGGTAATATCTTTTATTACAATTACATACACTGGCGTACAAAAATTAACCCATTAATGCCTAGCCTCCCTTTTTTGGGACGGTAAAAAACAAAGCCTCTGATTTTCCCCAAAATGAACATTTCAACCAAATAATAGTGTTCAATTAGTGCCTTGGTACTGTTTCAATTCGTTATTAACAGATTGCAGCACATAACTATTGTAAAGTGTGTTCTGTAGCAGTTTTAAGATGATCTTTATCAAAAATTACATTGTCCACAATCTCAAGAACAAAAAGCTAAGTTTTCAAAGTTATTCCCTCTTCCCAGTTTATGTTAATCTCTGATTTTATTCCTTTTAAATATTATATAAAAAGTCTTTTTAAATATTTTATCGTAGGCAGAAAATTTTTTTAGTAAAACAAGTATGTAACCTCTGGGGTCTCTCGTAACTTTTAAGGGGCGATTTTTCTTTCCTTAATAAAAAAAAATATTTTTACATGATATTTTTTTAATTATTTTTCCTGTCCATTAAACACTGTTTGTAACCAAAATAGAAAATATCTGTGGAAAAAAAAATGTCTGGCATTAATGGGTTAAGGAGGAAGTTCAAAAATTAGCATTCAACGGAAAGAAAAGGCAGAGTGGGGTGAATGACCAATCAGGACATTGATTAAGGTCCGGTATGTCAACACATGCAAATACAAATACAAATGTGGCGACCAGCAGCAGGCTCTGGGCCCAACTTGGCTGGTTAGCAAGAATGCAGTTAGACATGGTGAGGGAGTGTCGAAGGGGGATGAATAACATTGGCGGTGTGAGGTGTGAGCTCATCATCCTCGAGTGAGCGATAGTACTAGATAAGTCAGTTTAAACGACGGTGAGTTTAAACTGAGCTGAGTATTTCCTGAGTCTGAAATGTCGAGAAGCATTCGAGTCGAGAAGCAAGTCTGAAATGTCGAGCATGCTGAGAAGCATTTTCGAAAAAAAATACGAGGACCGGTGATGGCTTTTCCCCCCTTCCTTCTGTTCCCTTCTTTTTTTTTTCTTTTTAATACGCTTTTATTAGTTTCACTTGTGGATATGTCTGGATGTAACTCTGAAGAAAAGTTAAAATTCATGTTCTTTACAAATATAAAAGTAATATATTTAATACTATTGTTGAAACTAAAAGCTAAATTATATTATTACACGTTGATGTGTTCAAGTGTTTCAGTTGTTTGTGCATGTAACTCAGAATCTATATATATAAAGATGACGGGCTATGTTTGTATGTATGTTTGTAATCGATTGCTAGAAGCCCCCACAGCTCCTATACAGGCCTGAAACTTGGCACAAAATTCTAACGTATCCCAGTAAAATGCATCTCGAAGGCCGAATCCTAAATTTCGAATAAGTTATTTTTAAATTAATTAGTCTCGTTTTTGGTGTAACCGGTATAATTGAGGGGGGAAAGTTTCCCCCACACCCTAACATTTTATATCGCTGGAAAGGGGTTCTTTTTTCTGAAAAAAAAAAGTTTTAGCACGTTTCTCTCCGTTAATTAGAACAGGAAATATTAATTACTCAGATTTAGTCCATTTTCCAGGTCTATATGCAAAACTGAAACACTAAGTCCATTTTCCAGACAAACTGCTCTCCTTCCCTGAAGTTACACAGCGATTTAAATTTGCGTATAGAGTTAAGCCTTGAAAATTGACTAAATTTGAATAATTAATATCTCCTGTCACTTACTTAACTCTTTTTGATTTATTTGGCGAATTGTTTTAAACTTTAACAGGACTTTTAGTGGAATTTATAAGGTTGTGGAGCACATACGAATTAAAGAATATAAATAATTTTACTTCAGAGGGTTGGAGTGAATTTCCATTTGTTCAGCTGACTTTTCCTTTACATTTATTGCGTGGGCATCGCCGTGCGGGTACTGCTAGTAAAAGATAAAATTTACGTTCTTTGCAAATATAAAAGTAATATATTTAGTACTATTATTAATACTAAAGGCTAAAATATATTATATAAACTATGTTCCTATATTACATGTTGATGCATTATAAGTGCATCTAAACGAGTATTTTTTAGTTTTTTTTAAATCATTTTAAGATTATTTCTTCTTTTTGAAGAAAGAAAAAGAAGAAGGCATTTCATTTGCGGACTGTTAAAATCATGTAATTTTTTTTACAGACCGGTCAGTATTTTTTTTTTCTTTTATTCGTTACTAGCTCATAACCAGGCGTTTCCCGGGTGCTTATTAAAAATGCTCGCAAAAACTAGAATGAAATATTTGTTGGAACCTCTTTTCTGCGTCATACAATTTTTGTGCCAATGTTCCAAGGTAATTAGAACATGAATTATAATTGTTTTTAACTAATTTCATGCTAAAATGAAATAGGTGAGCTTTAAATTGGTAATTCATTTATTAATCGTAATCTTTGTTGGAAAATACTCATGTTTAAATTTATTAAATTTTATCAATTTGTTTGCTTTCAGGCTTATCTCTATTACTCTATATATTCAAAATTGAAAGTAACTGGCCATTTTGTGACAAAAAATTTGAATTTAGAGCTTTTTAGATTTTTTAAAATTTTAAAACCCCTCCTATGTAAATTCTAGTGCATCAAGAAACCTCTGTGCCAAGTTTGATGAAATCCGACGAAAACTGTGGATTTGTATAAGGAACAAACATACAGATATGCAAAGAGTGGCAATGTTACAGGCAAATACCGCCCATAAGACAGGGCTATGGCAGAACTGAAGCAAATACGCCCACAGCTCGGTATTGACATCCTGAGATTGCAGTTTCGTCCTTATTCTGGACTCCTCAGTCAGGAATAGCCACTGACGGAGCCAGATAAGGTTCGCTGATAAGGTAAATTCGTTTTATCTACCAGTTTGTTGGCTATCTTGGCTGCAATAATAGATTTTTTGCGTCCGGCTTGGTCATTGGCTATTTCTAACTGAGGAGTCCAAAATGAGGACGAAACTGCAGTCTCAGGATGTCAATACCGAGCTGTAGGTGCATTTGCTTCAAACATACATATATACAAATATACGTACATCCATTTTTTATATAGACTTACAAAAAAAAAAAAGAAATAAACTTTAGACTTAGGAACAGTTAAACATTTGAAAAAGTTAAACGAAAGCTGAGGATTTTTTTACTTTTTTACAAAATTTTTTCTTCTTTAAAGAACTGTCACAAAAAACTTTAAATCTTGAGGATAAGTTAAGTAATAATTGTAATAATCATGCAGAAAAAATAAACATTTGCTGAAAACTCATATTTATCCACATAAACTAAGCACAAAATTCACGTAAAAGGCACCTTAAAGGATATTATTGTTATGGTTATATCTTTCTCTCTGTCTCTCTTTTTGAGTAAGGGGAGTTTTCTAACCCGATGAACGAACAAAAATTTGTGAAAACTAGTCAAACTTTTTTGCGGACTGATGCCGGACCAGCGGTGGAGAATTACTGTCTTAGAACACCTTTGGACGATTTTACCTAAGGTTTCCAGACAAATGTTTTGATAAAATGAAACATGTACAGTACACAGAAATTCCTTGAAACTTAACTGTATCAAAATAGCTTTAGGGTCATTCCATAGAAATGTCAACCTTAGCCGAAGAAAAAAAAATACCTAAGTAAAAAAAGTATCAAAAAAAATAAATAAATAAATAAAAATCATACAACATAAGAAGTTTAAAAAAAATTGAAAAGTATTGTAATAATCACTGAGATTAGCCATAATAAATAGTTTGTAGTGTGTTTACTGCTTGTTATTCGATGGTAACGTTAGTCACGTTACGTTAGTCACACTCCATCTTGAGTAAAAGTGACATTTAAAACTAAAAAAAATTAAGATTTAATAAATGTGTTTTATGTTTTTACAAGCCAACTTTACACACTTTCCAAATATATCATTCATTTTTTAACACTTGATTAACTTTGAAAAATTTTTGCCTCACAACATGAGCATTAATTTCCAGGATTAAAAATGTTACGTTAGTCACGACGCTATTTTGGTTGAAAAAATATCTACTGTCAGTAGTTTTGTTTTGAATTCTTAGCAGAAATGATACATAGATACCATGTACATTGTAAATCCACCAGCATAGCGAAAAAATATTTTTTATGCTTTAAGTTACAAGTAAAAACAGTTACAAAATCAGCTCTGAATGTTACGTTAGTTACTATGGAATGACTCTTTATTACAATTTCATACATCAAATTCGCAAGCTGCTCATTGCAGAAATATTAATAAATTTTTCGAAAATCAAATTTTGTTCTGCCGCAAAAGTTAATGCACAAAAGCAGAACATTTGACGTAGCACAAAAGTCCCTAAGTAGTCTGCGATATTTCCATTGCACGTGACGAAATGGGAAATGTAATATGATCTTTGATTGATAATGTGCGATTGCGAAATTTTTTGGGAACGAATCTTCTGCCCCAGGCTTTCTAAATTACTTATTTGAGCTCACGCTCTGAATGATATTGCTTCCTCATTCCTGTAGAAGTCAGGTGAGAGGACTCGAGGATGCTCTCTATCGGATTGAGTTGACTCTTTACCAGTTCTTCACGCTGATATTATGACCAGGAAGCCATGATAGTGAAAAAATATAAAAATAATAAACAAATAAGTGGTATTTGAAAGAGCATAGTAAAAGAAGTTTCTGGGAACAAAAAAATTTTGCCCTTGTGTCCCCGTTATCGAAATGCAAGGTCTTAAAATCTGATGAAATTTTTTAAAAAATGCCAAATTTAGCGAGTTTTAGTGCGAAATGGAAGGTACGGCGCGATTTAATCGTCAGAATCTGACAAGCCATCTTATTCCCATTTTCGGTCACCTGCAAAGCGTGAGAAAGATGATTCAGATTAATCCTTTTCTTGTAAGCGTTGAAGAAAGAACTACAAAGAAGCCTATGACGTATAAAGTAGAGAGCTTTTTAAAAGGAACGACAACTTTATTAAGCGAGATAAAACTTTACTAACTTTTTATTTCCTATAAAAGCAGATACTAAAGGGGGTCAAGAGCTGGCAGTTGACGCTCCTAGTAATTAAAAAAAAGGTATATTTACATGTACGTGCAATGGTGTAATATGGGGTGAGATGGAGAATGGAAAAAACCCGAAATAACCTCACAGGAAAAAACTTCACCCGAAATATTTAGTTTCTTATTGTGAAAACAATGCAAATATAATGTAAGCTGGTTTCAAACCCCTGTTCCTTTCGGTTGGTTCTCCAAACCTTAAAGTGAGTTCCCTGAGCATTTTTGTCAAACTATAAAACTATGTGGGCTTGGTTTTTGTTGCTTTTCGATATACGTATTAAGTGTGTACTTTTTGTCATTTCCACTGTGAAATTTTGAAGTGACCAGATAGGATGAAAGTATGTTTTGGAATTTCAGAGTGTTTTAAGTGCATTATATTTCTCTAATTTCAGATAAAAACATTTGCTCTTTGAATTCTCAATTAATTTTAATTCCTTCATTTTTAACTCTGACTTACGTCATTGTTGATGTCTTGCGAGAAGCAGACGGTGAAATCAGGGGTAGTTTTAATTTCTTTCCAAATCTTGCAATTTTGCGACTTTTCTTAACATTTCGGCCGACTTTATGACCCCATATCTCGAAAACGTGGGGACGAGAGCACATGAGCTTTGACCCAAAAAAAGTCTCATTATGCTCTTTCGATCTTTCGAATGATACCGCTTTAAACTTTTTTCATTATTATATAAGTCGTGTGGTTCCCTGGTCAGATGTAAGCTGTATTTTTGTTCATTAGAAAGTGTGTCTGATATTCTGTCGGATGTATTTTCGTCCGTCAGAAATTAGTTAATAATTCTATCGTTTGGAGGAAATTTGGTTATGTTTATTAGATCAAGAAGTGAATATGTGTTAATTTCCTTAACTCTTATTACAAAGTATATAGGCTCTTCTGAATTAAAGCCTATGCTATCAAATGCTATGATGATAATCGTCAATATTAACGAAATTATCACATCTCTCAAAAACCATTTTTAGGTCAGAATGCTGGTTTTTTATTATTTCCCGCAAGATTAAACACACTTCTTCATTATTATAATTATTTTTATTGTTACTGTGTTATTGCATTAAAAAATGAAACTTGGTTAATTATGCCATGTTACAAATCTTTAATCCATTAATGCCTGACTTTTTTTTCTTTCAAATATAGTTTGTATACTGGTTACAAATAGTGTTTAATGGACAGGAAAAATAGTTAAAAAATTATCATGTAAAAATTAAATTTTTAATCTACGAAAGAGAAATCGTCCCTAAAGGGAACGCTAGGCACCAGAGGGTACATACTTTTGTACCAATTTTTTTTTCTGCCTACGATATAATATGAAAAAAGACAATTTATAAGAAGAAATAAAAGCAGCAATTAACATAAATTGGGAAGTAGATTCAGAAAACAAGGCAATATTGGTGTTGTTGAGTAAGTCAGCAAAGAATTTGTTGTGCAAACCTACGTATTGCATTTGCTGCATTTACGACAGGCCCGTCATTTAGGGGGGTCAATGACTTTGAGAAATCAATGTTTGCATATAAGTGGGAGCGGTTTTTGATGTTTTCCGATGAAATTGCATTGTGTTTGGACCCTTTGCCTCCCCCCCCCCCCGTTCCTGGAAAAACTTGAAATGACATCCCTGATATCCGATAAGATTTTTTACTTCAATGGGCCCATCTTACCTGAGTCTTATTTAAAGCAATATAACAACTAGCCCCATAATACCTAACTCAATCCGGTACTCTTGAGCTCAATGCGTTCTGTACAGCAGATTCTAAAATAAAAATAAAGAGCGGCTACCACCATTTTTTAGAATGGATCAAAAACCGGTAGTTCCCGATATTTGATGCATGGGATCTTTCTCCTTATGCAACGATTGTACGAGCAACCATATAAATTTGGTTTATCAATTTCAATTACTTTCTTTTTGCTATTGGACAATCGCTTAGCCTTTACTATAGCATAAACTCCATGAAGATGCGATGCAATATTTACGGCACTGCTATTATTCCACCGAACCAACGTAATATTATTTTACCTGTCATCGACATTTATTCAAAACTTCCTCTCTTTTCTTTTTTGAACTACGTAACTTTAGTTAACGAACATTTTTCAATCCGATTCTTGCACAAAACCTTTCTGAGACAAATACTCATGTAGGAGCGCAAGAGAAATGAATAAATTGTCATAGTAGAGATCAAAATTGGTATGCTCATGGAACTCTGAAATTAAATCTGCACCCCCCCCCCCTTCCCAAGCACGCATATGCAATCCTTGAGCTCTTCATCGAGGTGAAATGCTAAGCTTCTGAAACAGCTTAGGGCTTCTCCCCCCCTCCCCACCAACCGTCAGATTAAACAATAATAAACACCTAAATGCATTATGGAAAAAGTAATTAAATACAACAAATAATTAGTGTTTTAAAGAATTACATTTTTAAAATAGCTTTCTTTCAAAATTTACCTTAAGTATTTTTCGTAATTTAAAAAAAAGAAGATAAAATATTTAAGAACATTGTGTAATTAAATTTATATATTAGATGATTTAATTTAATTAGATTTTGAAAATAAAATAAGTTTTAAAAATAACGATTATTATCTATTTTTCAGTCTAAAAACAATTACTAACTTCTTTTGATATAAATTACAGATTCTAAGCAATAAATCCGCAATGGTTAAACAATACAGCCTTTGGTTCCTAGCGTCCTTTTTAGGGACGTTCTTAAATTGCTATAAAATCCATGAAAGATTTTAAATTTACAAAATTGTAAAAAAAGGTAAACTAAAACATTGATCAAAGTCGCGCAGATATCAAACACAGATAGATTTACTCGTTAATAACTTTAAAAACTTAACTTTTTGTTCTTGAGATTGTGAAAGATGTAATTCTTGATAAAGATCATAATACACTGGCGGGAAAAAAATCCCAACACTAAGAAAGACTTGTGTTAGATAAACAAAATTTGGTAGGCTTGTTTATACAACTGAAAGATGGCATGGATTGAAATTTCGCGCTCCGCTCCGCGCATAAGTGTGGCGGAGCTGGCGTCACTCAGATCATACAAATAAAACTTGTTTTAAAAGTGTGTTGCGAAGCTCGTTTTCTTTTTCCGTGAAATTTGACGAATTACGTTCATGTTAGCCAGGAATGCCTTTAAGAAGACGAAGAAGCCATTATCAACAGCTCACCGAGTTTAAACGAGGTCGTTCAATTTGGCTACGAGAATGTGGATTTTCATTTCGCGATATTGCAGAAAGACTTGGGGGGAATATTTCCACCATGCATGATTATTGGAAGCTATGGTCAAGGGATGGTACTACCTCAAGAAGATCGAGTTCCGAGCTGTCACGTGCCACGACTGAGACGGAAGATCGCCGAATCTTGCGTACTGCTGTGGCGCATCGTACTGCAAATGCGGATGACATTCGAGCTGCAGTTGGTACCGTCGTGACCCAAGGAACGGTAAGAAACTGTTTACTTCAAGGACAGCTCAGAGGCAGGCAGCCTGTAGCCGGTAATCCATTGACTGCAAACCATTGCCGTTTCTGACGGCAGTGGTGCCAAGACAGAGCTCACTGGAGGTCGGAGTGGAGATCTGTTGTAATTTTTGATGAAAACAGCTTCTGCCTTAGTGCCAGTGGTGGCTGTATATTGGTCAGAAGGAGGCCAGGAGACCGCCTGCATCCAAGTGGTCTACAGCCTAGACACACGGTACCCACACCTGGAGTCATGGTCTCTGGAGCAGTTTCCTACGACAGCTGGGGCACTCTTGTGGTTATCCCAAACTCACTGACTGAAAATTTGTCGTCAGTCTAGTAATTTAACCAGTAGTACTGCCCTTCATGAGCAGCATTCAAGGGGGAGTTTTCTAACAGGATAACGCTCGCCCTCACATCGCTGCTGTAACGCAATGTGCTCTACAGAGTGCTGACATGTTACCATGACCTGCAAAATCACCATGTCTGTCTCCAATTGCTAACGTATGGGATATCATTGGACGGCACCTCGAGCATCATCCACAGTCAGCAATGACGGTCCTAGTATTGACACAACAAGTGCAACAATCATGGCACTCCGTACCACAAAGTGACATTCAGCACCTATATGACATAATGCATGCACGCTTGCAGGCTTGCCTTCAAAATTCTGGAGGTCACACCCTCTATTAAATTAACATAATTTCACATTTGCACACCATTTTTTTTTTTTTTGAGCTTAAATTAGCCGGTGATCTTGTACATTTAATCAATTAAACATGTTAACGACAATTGTATTACCCAAATTTCATTACTCTACAGTAATTTTTTCTTGGTGTTGGGATTTTTTTTTCCGCCAGTGTAAAATGTCTACAGAGCACACTTTACAACGGTTATGTGCTGCAATATGTTAATAAAGAATTGAAGCAATACCAAAGTAATAATTGAACACTACTATTTGGTTGAAATGTTCATTTTTGGAGAATTCAGGAACACTTTTTGGATCGTCCCTAAAAAGGGACGCTAGGCACTAATGGGTTAAATTAAAATTAGTCATGCTTTTGATGAATTTACTGTTACCTTTAGTATGATGCGAAAAGATCAAAAACTGACGCAGAGTTTAGTATAAAATTCGGGGGCTAATTCCCACTAGGACATTTGAAGCACATGCCCAAAGCCCCCAGTAGGTAAAGGGCACCCAAAATACAGTTGAAAACGCATTTAGTACAAATTTTAACTCAAGCTTAGTGTAGTTATCTTGTTACTTATTTCATAGTTTAGCTAAATCATATTCTGAATTTCTATGTAATGAGCTTCTAAAAAAGTTCCAAGACTGCTTACTGTTGCTTAAAAATAATGTTTGGTGTTATAATTTAAGCGAAACGCACTGCCGGCTCTCTTAAGGCCCAAATATTTATCTGCCAACGACCCCCAGAAAGCTATAAGTTTTAATGTAATGGAGATGTTTTCATAATCTAAAATCCTCTGAAAGAAAAATATGCATTACTTAGGTTCCTCGCCCCAACAAATAAAAAGGACCAAATTTACCTGACATCTATCCTCTTTACTTTAGTTATGCAAGAATATTTGGATGAATTAAAACGCGGTATTTCTACATATGCGATAACATATTTCCCTTTATCCCACAAATATAAAAATCACAGACTATGCTTATGGAATATTGACAGAGGGGTTGAAGTCGAAAACTTACCCGAATTGCTTGGAAAGTTAGTTAATCCGATTTGTGCGCAAAAATCCAGAAACATAAATCACGTGCGTCCGTTTACATCACCGCCACTTAACTACTGTGATCCTGAAATCACTATGAGAATTCTGTTTGGATCCGCGCTGAGCGATTTTTCCTTTCAATCCCACTATCACGTGTCTTTGTTTGGAAGCCCTGTTACCTTGGAGACGTTGAACTTGTTGATCGAACTAGCGCCCTGCCTCCCAATTACCGCGGCTGACCACCCCCTCTTCGTTTGCCACATTCCTCGCAGTAGCAACAGCTGTCGTTGTGACCTGAAAATTGATGCCGGCGAGTAGCGCACAAGCGTTTCTGATTAAAGTTGAGGTTTGTCCAATTTATAAGATTCGTGACATTTTGACGGTCGGCTGGATCAATTTAGCTTTGAAATATCGCTCAATGTCTGCCGCTTAACCGTGAACTGAATAATTTCGCATTCGATTAGTGGGATAGCTGATTTTGTAATTGAAATACTTCAAACAAGATTTTTGCTCGAAATTTTACGTGTGTGTTGGAACTGCAACACATAGATTCATTAAGAGGGAGAGATTTTTCCTCTGATGAGCTAGTAAGGGGTCCGGGAAATTTTATGGAAATAAATTTTTAACGCACCAGAAGTTAACAAAGGCTTGTAAAGCTTGAGTAAATGATGTCCCGGGCAATCTAGACAGGGGTTACAATTTCACCAGCCACTTTCCAGCGTTCCCTATTGCTACGTAAGAAATACAGCGGTATATCTGGATGATTACCTACATCTTTGATTTCAGAGCCGGGAAAATGCACCCTAAACATTTATGTTAGACTACTGCTTCCCAACGTTCTTAGTGTAGGAACCATCGTCCTTTTCAATGGACCCTACAGGAGCGCCCCGAAGGGAGGTCCAGGGAGGTCACCGGGACCTCCCTTACATCATCCTCATTCGGCACATTGGGACAACGATTCGGCACATTCAGAGATAGTATTGAAATATTTTTTTGCATATATATATAGTGAGCGTGCGGCTGCAATCTTTCTTTTTTGGTATCTTTGAAAATGAGAAAATCCGATTAATAAAAATATATCTTTTTCTTTCTTTTCTTTTATTGACGTTATTTACCATAAACCAAACTGTTTCTTTCCTTGACGCCTTTCGGTAAATTCCATAGTGTGTGTAGTATGACGCCAGACAAGACGGGTAATATACAGGGAAAATGCTGCAATGCATAAATGTTGCACTTTGAACGCAAAAAACTCTAATATTATGTGCGGGACTTCAGTTTTGTTTTTTGCTTTACTAGCAGATTTTTTCATTTCTCGTACTGAAAAATATTATTTGCTTAGCTTCATTTATTTAGTTCCATTTCTTGAACTTCTTTACTATGAAAAGAAACGTCCGACAAACTAGTTCAATATTATTTTTCGTTTTAATTATAGTACTGAAATACATCTGTTTTACTTAATTTATTGATTTTGCTTACAATGAAGAGAATTCGTAAACGATATAAAGTTGCGGGTTTAATTTGTGGAAGTACTTTTGATGACGATAATAAACGAAAACATGAGGAACTTTGCCACGGTGGAAGACATATCTCCGTGAAACTTGCTGAAGCTCCAAAAAATCCATTTGATGCTGCAAGAAAGAAAATAAAGACTGCTTCAAGCAGCAAATTATCGCCATTGACGGTTAGTTTTAAATTGATCTTTTTTTCTTCCTCTTTTAAGTTGTTTCAATGCATTTTTTTTACTCACTGATTTAAATCAATGGCCATAGGACTCCCATACTTGAGAGCCTGTCGCAATACATTTTGGGAGCCCCTTGTTTAACGTGAACATTTTTTCATGTGCAGTTTAAATTCCTTTCCGGCCTCTTATGTCACAGTTGCGACATGTGTGATTTGGTAAAGCCGTAACCGACCTCAATAATTAGAAACAAATTAATTTCTTCGTTGAAGGTCGTCTTGCCTTTGGAAAAAATTGTGTAAAAATTTTAGCCATAAATTAATTTTGATTTTAATCTTTGTTCAAATTATTTTTCAGACATTATGCTTTTTTCTCAGACCTTAATAAAATTAGTTTTTATCATTTTCAATAAATTATGCATGTAATACATGGAGCAATTGTGTTGAAAAAAAAATGCCGCTATAATTTCGTTGATTCGCCATTGAAAAATAAAGCTACTAATAGTGTATTTTCTGTGTAATTGTGTGTGTGAAACTTTTTCCTTTTTCGGCTAGTAACTGATTCGCGTCAGTGGCGCAGCCATAAGTAAAAAAAAAAAAAATCAAAAGTGAAATATTCGTTTTGCATACATAATTTCCCTACATTGCAAAAATTAGTTTTTTGTCGTAAAATGTAACTGTATTATACACTTAAAAATTCAGGAAGCTTTTATGGTAAATGTTACTGTAAAATGTAGCGTTTACAGTACAGAAAATTTTCACAGTAAATTGTACCGATAAAGAAATTGCGATTGCTGCGCCAATTGATCATCACGTGACCTACTGTGAGATGCCCAGATGACACCATATTTCCGCTCTTCGATGTGTCTCATCTGGTACCGTGCATAGTAAAGCAGAGTGAAAAAATTGGGTCCCGGGTTCGATCCTTGTCGTTCGTATGTCACGCATTTTAAATCTCGTTTTCTCTTTCGCAAAATTTTACAGTAAAACAATATTTTACGGTAAAAGTTACTGGCAACATGGATGCCAATAACTTTTACCGTAAAATTTCAGGAAATTTTTTTACAGTGTACTGTAAAAACAACATACATTTTTTACAGTGTACTCGAATACCTTAAGAAATCTCGAAGTTTAATTAATTCTGTTATACATGGATTTTATTGGATCCCTCCCCCAAAATGAAATCCTAGCTATACGCCAGTCACTGAGTGCCTGATTTCACTCAATAATTTGCTCTTTCAAGCCTCAGAAAGTCCACAGTTCTGCTTTGCCAAAGATACAAGTATTGTTATTAGTTGTTTTCAGCATTTACAGAACCACTTCGGAAAACAGTAAAAATATCAATAAGACTCGGCATTTGTCATTCGGCACATTTTGAAGTTCCATTCGGCAAATTGAGAATTTTCCCCCTCCCAAAAATTTAAGCTCGGGGCGCCCCTGGGACCCTAGTTGACAAAATTTGTCTCAGGAAAGTACTTAAATGAGTTTGGCTTCACGGGATACACTGTCCAAAATTCTTCAGAACTCTCTCCCAGGCTTCATGTTTACCAGCTCTTATAGACTTGTTGTCCTGGGTGAGAACTTCATGATATGAAGACCAATCACCCGTTTTTTTTTTTTTTTTTTTGGCTTTGTTAAAAAGCCTTCTGCAATTCTTATGCAATCCACTATAAAATTTTTATACCACCAACAAATGCATCTTGGTAAACTGGAAGAGAAAGCGCAGCAGCTTTGTTGATAAGACTTGGGTATAGGTCGTTGAAGTGAATCAACGGCTAGTTCCAGATCAATTAGCGAGGTAAATTTAAATTTCTTACATGCTCCTGGATATCCAAAGATCCGGCCGATAGAAATCCCAAGAAGCGTGTTTGGGCTTTTTTTTCTACAGCAGTGTATTTAACCCCTTGATGGTTATGAGCGAGTTCAGCTCGCAATCGAATCGTGCTTCATAATGCGCGCAAACGAGTTCCGCTCGGGAGCAAGATTTTGACCGAAATGGTTAGTAACGAGCACTACTCGCGTAGTGAAAATTTTCCCCAATGCGCGCTGACGAGCTGACTTCGTTCGCCATTATTATTCAGCACTGATGTACTGCACAAAAAATACTTTAAGAAATTTTTAAAACGCGCGAGGCGAGCTATCTACGGCATCGCCAGAGAAAGGTGACATTTTCGGAAGAACGGCGGGGGAAAACAGCTGCCACTTTCGGCTACTGTTTACTCCTAATGCTGCGCGAATTAAGTAAACGGAAACTGCTCATTTCCATTACTGTCAAAGGGTTAATAAAGGACCTGAAAAGATCATAAGAATTAGCCTGTGGCCAGAGAGGGTAATTCGCTCCGACACCCGCCAATTACTAGGCAATTCAGTTCTCTGTCATTACAAAAAGTTAAATAAATAACTTTGTACTGGTTACGGGTGATAAAAGTGGGTTTATTCCTCTACTGAAGACGTGCAGATTATTAGAGAAAATATTCTAGAAGATCCTCACCTCTTCTATGGCAATTACTACTTCTCCACACAATATGGTGAACGAATTCCGGACTGAAGTCTCTAAAGAATTTTATTCTCATTGGGCAGATATGCAGACATGAAACACGCTGAATCACTATTTTCGCTAAAGACTTTGATAGCGACATTGTTACCACCGAGAAAGTTCGAGAAAGTCAGAGAGCGATCAATCGCTTGTTAACAACTAAGCAAGCTCTCGATCTAGTGTGTGAGATCGATCGAAGAAAAGATTGCCACTGTTATACCCAGGCCCAGGATGTTCCCTCGGGCAACCCATGGCTCGTGTACGAAGGCTATATCAATCCTTAATTCTGCCAAGTAGGGAATCAGCAGACTGGCAGTGATGGAGATAAAGCTTTGTAACTTTCAGGCCAACCACCATAAAGAAAAGAGCAAAAAGGAGAATCTACGTTGAACTGGGAAACATTAGACCATTCAGCAGCTGAAACGTCTAAACCGTCCAGCAAGCTCAAAATCGAGCTAGTGGAGAACTTTAGAGAAACAGAACCACTCTCATTATTAATATCACTACTTACGACACCGCCATATCTTTCTCAATACTTTGTCGAACTTCATCAGCGAGGCATATTTTACAGATTCTTTGTTCCGCTCTGGCCGAAAAATATTGAAACAATTTAAATTTGAGCTGTTACTTCATAAAAACCAATTTAGTCTGTTTGTATTACGCATTGCTTCAATGCATAACGTCTCGAGCCGGAGACCCACAGGCTTAATTTGTCAGAACTTCGTGCTGACAATGTAGAGGTTCTAAGTTCTAATCCACATTTACCGAAAAATATCGCTTTAATTACTTATTTTCTACAGCAGAGTTCTGATCTTAAATTTGTATGAATATACAATCCGAACTCATCAGAATTGTGAGCTACGAGTTTTTTCGTTGTTAAAGCAGAAAACAAGACATTAATTTTAAAATGCTCTTCATCAGTACAAAAATGCTCAACACGAACCAAAAAAGGAGTGGGAGAACGCCTCTTAAAACAATTATTTCCAAATAGTTAGACCTAAGCATTGTTGCTTATAAGTTTTCGTACTGATAGGATGACATCTTATATGCATTGATGTATACACTATTAAAACTATAGGTTGAACATGGCACTTTTCAGGGTGAAACGTTGTAGCACCAGAGGCACCCCCTGAGGGATGCCACTTGACTTCCTATGGCACCCTTGAAGGTGCTATTTGGCTCCTCAAAGTTCCATGGTTCACCCATGGAGTGCCATAAGACACCCATAGGGTACTACATGGAACTAAATGGCACCTTCAAGGGTGCCATAGGGAGTCAAGTGGCAAGTGCCGCTGGTGCTACAACTTTTCACCCTTGAAGGTGCCTTGTGCAACCTGTAGTTTTAACAGTTTAGAGAACTTGAATGATCTTCCTTTTTTTTCTCTTTGCTTTAGTGTCTCGTCTTTTCAAAACGATAGACGTTATGCACCAGAATGTAAAGGTTGCATCGAAAAAAATAAATTGTATTGTATTGGAAATTAAGACCATAAAACCTCAGTCCAAACAAACCCAAGTTGCTTGTGCCTCAAAATTTCCTTGAAAAGTTTCCGGACAGCATAGAACTTCCTGGAGAAAATGATTCCGACTCATTAAAATTAAATGTCATGCAGTAATTAGATTCGAATCTGCTGGCTTAATAGGTGAGTTGGGTACAAAATATGATTTTTCACTTTTATCTAGCATGAAAAAACAATTATTTGTTGTAAATCTAAAAGCTTGAATAAAGTTAACAACTTTATCAGCTTTTATTACTTTTTTGGAATATTCTTTGCACTTTTCACTCCCGGGTCCTCCGTAAAGATCACAGCTCGTGGTTTAACCAATTGAATGGGGCCCTAAAGAGTGCTCTGTTTTTTTTTTTTTTTTTTTTTTTTTTTTTTTTTTAAATCCGAAAGAAATACTGTTCAAGACCTGTCTGAATTATTCTGAAAGACCTTGTGAACCGTTCTGAAAGAAATACTTACATAGATCTACTCTTGGGAAACATTACGTTTTCTGGAAGACAGACGTTAGCTAAAAGTTTAGTTTTATATTTAAAAATCATATGGTTTTGTATTCGATAAGAGTAATGTTTTACGAAGATCGACGACGGAAAGAATTCTCGCTCAATATTTGAGGACGTATATAGATCCATGTTTGAGAAATGTTAAGTTTTCCAGAAGATCAGCAGAAAATCTAGTATGTTTTTTTCTGCTAGTAAAACCTCGTTAAACGGTATGTTGTGCTACATGGAAATACAACATCAAACCAGGCGCAGATCCAAAGGGTGTCATGGGGATCATGACCCCGGCCCCCTTAACCGACCAAATATAGAAAAAAAATGCATTTTTGGGACTTATATTAAGAAAAAATTGCCAAAACCCACTTTTTTGCAACTCTACTATTTTTTACTCCTCGACCCCCCACCCCTCCTTTCCAAAAATAATCCCTTACTTAATCAGAAGATGGATCCACACTTGCATCAAACTTCAAAAGTAAAGTGTCGATTTTTTCACCACTATCAGAGAAAAAAACAAACAAAAAAACAAAAAAAAATTACACCTTTGCTATTATACTGTTTCATATTTTTTCCGGCGACCTCGGGCGCATTTGCGCATATCTCACGTCTCTATCGATTTTGTCAAAATAAACCATCACCTCAATGATAATAAGAGATAAGGAATGTGAGGACATTTTACTTTGTTTTGTTTCGTTTTTCGTTAGGTTCGTTTATTTGACGCTTTGGTTTGATGCTTTTTTTATACATGTTGGTACATTTTCTTAATCAAGCTGTCTCCCCTTTTTTGAAATAGAACCGTTCAAAGATGCTAAACGCGCCTTTCGAGGTTGGACAGTACTTAAAAAACTTATTTAGAAACATGGGTTTTTTTATTCTTTCTGTCGAGGACGAATGCTTTGCACAGGTCAGATAGCTACGTATATTTTACTCAATTACTCCGAAAATAGACTTCAGTTTCAGAAAAAATTTCAGAGGAGAACCTTAAACCTCATCCCTTTCCCTCTACTGTTATAAAAGATGTTTCATAAAAACGGAAGTTATAGTTTCTTTTTTCTTGAGCAATGACAAATTGCTATTTATTTTCCCTTTCGACCTCGGTTGTCGTGTACTCATTTTTTCAGATTGGACGCGAACTCTGCCACTCGGTGCCTCCCTTCGGTTCCATATCCTGAGACGTCCACCGGCCCATGCTCCTTCCAGTGCTGGCAGAATTTGGGTTCAGTTTGGCGCTATTGGCGATATTATGGGGAAAATACACTGAATGATGATAAAATCAACAATATTTGGAAAATTAATCATTGCAAAACATTTTTTTGTATTGTTTCGTTGCAAACTAGAGGTTTAAATGTTTGAATTGTTATCTTGCTCACTCCAAGCAGTATTTTAACACTAAAGGCAACTGCAAATAAATTTACACGTAAAAGGAAGTAGTGTGGCGGGGTCCATACCAGATTTTTTTTTTTTTTTTCTAAATTTCTGAAAAGGTTTATTTTTACCCGGAAAAATTTAAAAGTTTGAAATTTCTAGTACGAAATTCAGAAATTGATACTAGTTACGTTCCAATGTTAGTTTTGATTAAATATATATATTTTTTTTCAGTACCCACATGAAAACACTATCATTGACAAGACAAGTAGTAAGACAATTTAATTTCCTTGTACAATAAAGTAATACTTGCTACTTTTCTTATTAATAATTTTTATGTTATGCAAAGAAAAATAAATATATCCATGAGATCAATTCGAGGATTTTTTTTTAATCAATATATTTTCATTTAATTTATGCATATTTAAGTAGAGGCACACTATATAGTTGGGGTACCTCGGACCTATTTTCACTTATCAATTTTTTGTTTCATAATTATGTGTCAAATCTAAATACAAATACCTTTAGTTGAAACTTTACACTACATATAATTATCTCAAAAATTTATTTAACTTATTTCAATTACATTTTTTGAAGTAAACAGAAGAATGCAATTAGTACCGAGGTACACCACCGGTGGTGTACCTTGGGTCTTGGGATGGTGTACCTTGGACCAATGATTAACAGGTAAAAACCCATGAAATGTTTTTCCAATTGTTAACTTCTCGAACTGCCTTTCTGATCCACCAGATAGTATTGAGTGTGGTAGCTTGAATATACCCTTTTCGTCAACTTCATAAATGGTAGGATCTTTTCTTGTGAACTTCTCACTGTTTGGATCTTCTTTAAGAATTTTAACTTCATATCCATCATTAGCAATAGAAATAATCTCTGCAAGAAAGTATTTGATAGTTTTTTTGCCAGCAAATTTCACCAAAACAAAAACACCAATCTGAACATTGATGTTATCTGGATCTTCTAGCTCATTAAAATCTTCCTCTGAAATATTGGATTCCTTATCTAAGTCTTCAATATTCTCAAGTTTAGACTCTGAAGAATAATAAAGTTTTCTCTTAGCTGGCTTGGTAGGGTGTTTTACTGTCTTGATTTGCTTTACTTTTTTCATTGCCTCTTTTAGCCTTTTCTATTTCAAGACGCTCTTTCCAGGATGTATCGTTCAAAATACCAGACTTTCTTTTAGGTCTTCCCCTACGGAATCACTTTTTCGATAGTGCCTTTGGATATGGCCTTATTTCTTCAGGGGAGTGACTATGCTTGGCAAAGAGGTACTAGCTTCAGATGTTGACACACCAGTAAAATAATTTTCTGTGTTATTTTTGCTTCTGCACTGAGCAATCAGTGTCATTTGATGGGAGGAAATTAAAATCTTCGAAAACTATTTTCATTCACTGGATATAAACCATCCAAGGACTGCAGTCCTTGGAAGGAATAACCGAGTTGGCGGTGTATTGCACATATAAATGTAATTAAGAATTCATCATTAGCTTTACTATAAATCATAAATATGCAGTTGAACAAAAACTGCATATTAAGTTTACAAATTATTTTTTTTTTTTTTTAATTTAGGAATGAAACATTTCACTTGAATTTTAAAAGGCATTTCAACAAACTAGAGAACATGAAATTTTAGGAGTTGTAATAACTATGCACTGCAGAAGTGTGTACCTCGGACCTGTCCAAGGTACACCACTTGTATTGGGTTCGAGGTACACCACTTGATTATAAAAAACAAAGAAGCTGATCATTATGTTACAGTTAGGATTAACTTTGTTTCAAGCACATGGTTTTACAGCTAGAACATGACTGTATATTGCATGCAGTAGCGTAGCTAGGGGGCCCAGCGCCCGTGGCGAACTTGAAAAATTGCGCCCCCCCTTATAGGTCTCTCTGATAGGAAGTCATTTTTACCTCCCAAAATGTCCTTACTCCAAAAATTATGATTTATTTACTCGAAAAATTGTAGATAATGTTGCAACTTTTTTTTTCTTTTTTCTTTCTTTCAGCATTTTTAACGATACTCTATGTTCCCCTTCATGTAATGTGTACATGATATGTCTGCTTTTTCTTATTACTAAGTAAAATTCAAGCTTTATTTTCTACAAGATTTTGTTCAATTTGAGAATGTTCGCCTTTCCATCAATTTTAATTCAGGGCGTTAATACCTTTCACCATCATTTCATTTAAATTCATAAAAACAATTAACTCTTGCAATTCGTTATTGAACATAGTGTGTTTTTCTTCACATTACAGCTTTTATTTTAAATAAAATTGGTTTTAAAACACTAGAAGAATGCAGAAACTAAACATAATTTGTGCATTTTAAATAAAAATCTAAGCAATGATTCTGTTGTAATTAGGAAATCAAAGAAAATATAAAAAGCATAATTGATCTGAAATTGGCTTTAAAAATACGACTCCTTGCATGCAGGCAAAATAAAGTTCGCTATTTGAAGTCCCGATTATTTTTTATGAATAAATACTTTTCATTCTATAAGTATTTAAAACATTCCAGATACCCGCCGTTAGTAACACTAATATTATCTATGAGGGGAGTTAGGAGAGGCAATTGTTCCCTCTCTGGCTTTAGGCATAGGCGGACTTACAGGAGTGCCAGGGGGTGCGCCGCACCCCCAACATTTTTGGCTGGATTTTGAAAAAAAATGAAATTAAGTATGTTTCTCCAAGAAATGCAGTTGGAAACAAACCTTATTATTCAGTGTTGCAGAACAGAATGAGTGTATACTCCGTAATTGGGTATTTGTTGGTACATCATTACAGTTTCTTCTACTTTCAAACTACCATGCCAAAAATTAAAAAAACAACGTGCCTGTATTAACTTTATCAGTAAAATCTGTTCTGAAATTAACTGAAAACCAGCATTTTATAGGTAAATTTTCAAAATTTTCCATGAAGTAATCCCCCCCCCCGACTTCTTGTTGTAGTGACACAACCAGAGGGGCCCACAATGCTCGTGCTCCCTTCCTCCCACCCTTTCTCCAGAATGCTGAGTTGATATTTTTAAAAAAATATTCTTTATTATTGAATAGAAGGTAAGAACGCGTCCAGGGAAAAGGCACCAAAATACCTAATGTTGAGAAAACATCTTGATTTCGTTCAAAAATAAAAAAAATCTCTACACCTAATGTTTTCAACAGCCATCAGATTGTTACTCAGCTAATTGTGTGCCACCCCCCCCCCTCTCGCCCTATCCTCTTGTTTTCAATTTCATTTCTGCCTGTTTTTCTTTTTATTTATTTATTCATTTATTTATTTTTATTTTGTCTGAAAATAATTTGATTTTGTCTTCGAAATGCTATTTATCGGAAGTCCTCTACCCCGCCCAAGTTATTAATTACGGAGCATCACAAATTTCGTGTTCTGGTCTTCAATTTAGCTATTTAGCCAAATTTTCAGGAAAAATCCCCCAAATACCAAACACCTTAAAAGATTGAAAATCGCTTAAAATTTAATTTTTGAAACATCAATTTTGAAACACTGCTGTGTCCTTAGCGCCACCAAATATGATATTCAGTGGCGCATCCAGGATTGCTTCTTGCTAGGGGCAAAGTGGCCCTCTTTGAAAAGTTTTCGAATTTGAAGTCCTAGGGGAAAAACTAGTCATTTTTGGTTAAATTAAGAAAGGGGCTGGGGGCTATCTCTTGGCAAATTTCCAAAAATTAAGTCCAAAAAACGCATTTCAAGCAGTTAGGTTTTATCAAGGGGTTTCATTTTTGTTCTTCTGGGAGGGGCTCAAGCCCCTTAGCTCCCCCTCGTTGGTGCGCCATTGATGATATTACATACACTCACATGTTTAAAGCTTCAATTTTGGAAAATTTTCGGACAAGGGCTACCCCAACCACCCTTTCTCCATCATTAAAAATCGTTAAAATTTTGGTTTTCTAAACTACAGTTTCGAAAAGTGTAAAGGAGAGAACTTTTTGGCACAGCAGGCTGTGGCCGACGCTTCCGTATGAAATCTGAAAATGAAAAAACTAATATTTGAAAAACTTTAATGCGGGAGAGCCTTACAACCTCTCCTCTTAACATTACTGAATATCGCTGTAAAACCTTGTTTTTTAGGACTTCTATTTCGAGATATTTCCTGGAGAGAGAACCAGAACGCCTCTCTTGTAGCATCATCAAGGTCTGTCTACAGTTGCGTTTTTTGGAACTTCAACTTCGAAAAGTTGCGGGAAAGATGATCGATTTTGCTCTATTTTTCAAAAAATTGATCGGGGACAGTCCTTAAGCTAAGCCCCATCCCTTAAATGAGCGTCAACAAATATCGCCATAATCGCGTTTTTATAACTTCAATTTCTAGAATTCTATGTGGAAGTTCCTGTGAACTTTTCTTTCCCCTCACAGCACCAGAGGCCATCTAAAATTGCATTTTCAGGATTACAATATCAAAAATTTTCCTGGGGATAATCCCCAAACCTGCCTATCAAATAGAGAAAAACCTAAAAGCAGGATTCGCTAACGTGGGCCCAGCCCGAAAAAAACTCACCCGAGATTTTTGGGGGTGGCCCGCTTGAAATGACACACTATGTTGGTGAAGTGGTTTTTTTTCACAATTTACTGCATATTGAAAACATTTATTTCAGGAACAAACTAAACATTACAAATATTTCGATCAATACCAAGCCTAGAAATTGGTATTGATCAGTTTAGTTATAACATGTAGAGTGTTATGATATTTAGTCTCGGTCCATACGTGGTCCAGAAAAAGGCATCTTCCTTTAAAACTGTGCATATGAATTTCAGTTATTTATTTATTTATTTATTTGAATATTTAGAGGATCAAAATAAACAGGAGCTATTTAAATCCACAAATTCAATTCAATATCAATTTAAAATATAATAAAATTAATTAAAAAAATCAATATAGCAATGCTTTTTCCAAATTTTCCAAATTAAAAATTCTTTAGGGAGTCACAGTGACCTCTCCTCGTGGCTCTTCCGACTCTTTAAAAATTTTACTTAGCAAGCAGTTGTTTGGTATATAATGTTTGAATAGAGAATGATATTAAAATGACTTTTGAAAAAACTCGACAAAGTCCGGGTTTTTCATCAAAACTCCGATATATGATTCAAAACCCCAGCGGGTTGGGTTTTTTCAAACCCTGCTTAAACCTGTTTTCTGATTGCACCACTGGCTTGTTGTCCTGGGACTCTCCCCCCCCCCACACCTTATTTCTGGCACTGTTGCACCCCCAAAATTTTCAGCCTAAGTCCGCCTATGGCTTTAGGAAAGTACAAGATGTGTTTTCTTGATTTTTTTTAATACAGCGTACAAATTTTTCAGCTTGGTACAAATTTTTAAAATCGCGAAATTTGCAATAGTCGTTTTTTAGAAATCTTTTTTTGAGAAATACTCTTACATGTTACTCTCTCGCTAGTTTTCGCCACAGAAAAATTATTACCAACAGAGGAGTTATTTTCTGTCATCATAAAATTGCATTACAAAAATCTGGATCTGAAATGTTTTCAACAAAAGCTCGCTGATTTTTAAAACCGTAGAACGTTATTTCCGAGTTATAATATGTAATTGATAAGTTGAAATGATATCGAGAAAAAAAGGCTGGAAAGAAG